>JAHWFP010104047.1:52386-63478 GCA_023313725.1 Lithobius niger | reverse complement strand
TGAGAATGAAAAGGTATTTTAGATTGGCTGTAACTCTTCTGCATTTGAGGCAGTACATCTCTGTTTATTTATAAAATGAGAATGAAAAGGTATTTTAGATACTAGTTTTGCAGAGAATTTATCAAAATACCATTTTTTTTGTTAAAGCAGCTGAAAGATGAAAGTGTTAAATTATGACATAGCCGATGTCAATAAGCGACCATCGACTGGTAATTTATTGAATTTTCCAGAGGACGTAAGGTGCATCATTTGCGGCCCTACCGGTTGTGGAAATACCAATTTTAGTTATAAATTTCATTTGCAATCCAGGTTGGTTGAATTATGACAGGCTGCGCATGTACTCCAAGTCTTTATTTCAAAACAAATATTTCCATCTCAGGAGAGCTTTCGAGGAAATATGTCCGGGCGTAGCTACCTTGTGTTCCAACAACAAAGATATTCCACCACCAGAAGAACTGCCATGTGGCAAAACGGTAATTTTATTGGACGATTTCATGATTGAGAAACAAGACAGAATCGAACGCTATTTTGCCTACAGCAGGCACGCGGACACCTCGATATTTTATTTATGTCAGACTTACAGCAGGATACCCAAGAAAGTTATTCGAGAGTTATTTTCCCTGGCACCCTCTCCCGCACCCCTTCCCCCGAAAACGACACCCCGTGACATTTCCCCTTTGGTGCAGCCCCGGAAAAGTCGCATGCGTATGTTTGACTGCAGGCAAAAAAAGCCCTGAGAAATCCAGCATTCAGTAAGCAAATAACCCTATGTTTAAGTTAATCCTTTGAAACAATTCACCTCGGTACCGTGCATGGCGACATTGTTGCAAGCAACGATTGTTGCCGCCCACTTAAAAACAATTCAACTCCTTTCTGGAAGTGAACATTTAGGAAATAAATTTAGGGAGCCTGCTCCGTCTTATATATATATATAGACTAGTTGTGCCCGTACGCATGCTGCGCCCCCCCCCCTCCCGCCTCCCTCCAGGTGTTTGGTCTTTGGTTTTAAATTTATCAAACCGAAGACCGAACATGTAAATGGCTCCCACATATGCCCTCTCCCCCACAATTACTTTAACCCCCAATCCCCGCACTCTTGCCCTTCCCCCCATACACGCTTGCCCACCTCCCCTCCCCGAAAACGTAGCCTCGTGACATACTCCCTTTGGTGCAGCCCCGGAAAAGTCGCATGCGTGTGTTTGACTGAAGTCTAAAAAACCTTATCACTGAGAAATGGAGCAGGAGCATTCAGTAAGCAAGTAATCCCATGTTTAAGTTAATTCTTTGAAACAATTCACCTCTGTACCGTGCATTGCAACATTGTTGCAATCAACGATTGTTGCCGCCAACTTAAAAACAACTTAAAAGTCTGCGGCCTTACAGTGCTGGAAACACTGGTTCTCGTCAGATCCCCGAAGTTAAGCAGCATTGTGCTGGATTGATACTTGGGTGGGTGACTGCCTGGGAATCTGGCTGTTGCAGACATAGGGCCTTAGGGCTTCGTGCAAATGACCAGGAGTGGTTAACGCTCGTTAAACCCTTTTGAAAAACAATTCAACGCCTTTCTGGAAGTGAACATTTAAGAAATAAATGCGCCTTTCCATCGTGTCAGGCTGCCAAAGAAATTAAGAACCAATCGTCGTTTGGTTTAAAGTTGTCTAGTTTAGTAGACACAGGTTTTCTTTTTTCTTTTTTAACTCAACGCTGACAATGGCACAGTCCACGCGACTAAAACTTTGTTGGCCGCTTTGATACATTTCGACCAAACTTGTCCAGATAGTAGATAGCAACTTTCCAAACTTTACACCAACTTTTATGCGGCAGCTAAAAACGATAGAATTGCGTATTTATTTCGCAGATGCAGGCTTTCCGAGTTGACTTGAATTGTTTCAAAGTGGCCAGCAATAATCGACTGCATGCATAAAGCTTTGTAGCGCGACGCCATAGACGTAAAAAAGGTACACGGATTACAAAGGAAAACATCAAGTGTGCCGTAAAAAAGGAGTTATATGATTGAATTTTCACTTGTTAAAATGTACACGGATAAAAATTGATGATTTTTAATTGAAATAATCAAATGTACAATTGAGAAAATTGCATCTGTTTAAGTGCTGTTGTGCTTTACGAATCATATATTTAAAACGTAAAGCACAACAGCACTTAAACAGATGCAATTTTTTCCATTGTACATTTGATTATTTCAATTAAAAATCATCAATTTTTATCCGTGTACATTTTAACAAGTGAAAATTCAATCACATAACTCCTTTTTTACGGCACACTTGACGTTTTTGTTTGTAATTATATATGTAGATAAATTCAACCAGTAGACATACAAGAAAAACCTTTTCTAGCAGACATATCTAGTAGACAATTTGTAAAATAGTTAAAATCATATCAAAAACCAAAACTGGTAAAAGGGGCCGCCAAGTTCCGAATGGTTCGGCCCTTCAAAGGAGTGATACCAACACACCAAAACATTCGCCAAGTTAATCGCACCGCTTAATAGTTCGATGGTTAAATGAGAACTAGAACATTGCTACTGTGCAGATGTGTACTATAAAGTGCCACGTCAACAAGAAATTGGTTTTCAACAATTTGCTACTACTATTTAGCTTATAGGCCGAACCATTCTCAACTTAGTCACCTCTTTATGGGTTTTTGGTTGGTTTTAATTTTGTTGTAATTTGTATTACAATATTTAGTTAGTTTTGGTGTAATGATATTACTCCTTTGAAGGGCCGAACCACTCTCAACTTAGTGGCCTTTTTCCCAGTTTTTGGCTTTGTTTATTTTGCTTTGTTTTTACAGTTGGTTGATTTTTCGTGAATTGGACGTGAATACAATTTCTTTGCAACGTTTTTTAGATTTATCGTGATGCACTAGTGTGTGTCTAGGCACGTACGTCAGTATCCACGTTTTCATTGTCCGAACTTTGGCCGTCCAATGAAAGACGATACCGACAATACTAACAACGGTTTTAACAATATTTTCGTACTTACGCGCCCTCCCACGTCATCCCTGTTACGCCCCCAGGCTCCAAACCATAAAAAGTATGCAGTGCGTATTGTACTGCACCCATTCTTTCAATTGCATAGCTGGAAGCCTCCCCGTTATCTCCGTATCGATGAATAACCCTATGGGATTTAACATGGGGGTGAGCGAATTAGCTAGCTAGCTAACACCTTTACAACGTTATTGAGGGTCAGATTTTGCATTGAAAGCAGCTTAGCTGGCATTCCTACACGAGTTAATTTTTGTCAGGTGGGTCATTGCTCTCGATTTCAACACAATTTAAGCTTTTGTACCGCATTATTATTTTCCCCCAAGTACCTGAAATGTGTCCAACTATGATTCAAGATATAAGACACTGACTCTAAGGCGCCGCGCTACAATGGTTTACAACCTCGACAATTGAACTGATGTGATGTTTGTTGTGATGATTGTTGCCTAACTTGGCGCGACACACTAGCGTGTGTCTAGATAATTGTTACGAGATAAAAGTAGCTAATTACCGGAGACCTAAATTTATTCAAAGAAACGCAAGATGTCTTGAAAAAATACATTGAAAAATTTGAATTATAGTGTCATTAATTAAATACAGGTGGTGCAAACCTACTTTCGTATTTATTTATCACTAATTTGGCCCATTTGGCTTTCCATCCTGTCATGGTGTCATTCGGTTTGAAACAAGACAAACAATTTTGAATGTGCAAAATTGCAATACTATCATAGAGGAAAAGGTAATCTATAGTATATAGAATAAAGAGTTGTGCTTTTTTTTTCACTCCATCTGAATTATGGAGTAATAAGACAGAAATTTTGGGAAGCGAGAAAAAATCGTTTCCTGTAAATTCAATAACGGTTGCATTCAAAATACAGATACCCCCCCCTTCCTCCTGCACTATTCTGGATGAACCTGCTCGCCAACCTTCCCCTCCCTAAAAACGTCGCCCCATGACTTTCTCCCTTTGGTGCAGCCCCGAAAAGTCGCTGGCGTGTGTTTGACTGAAGGCTAAAAAAAAACCTATCACTAATAATCCAGCATTCAGTAAGCAAGTAATCCCATGTTTAAGTTAATCCTTTGAAACAATTCACTTCGGTAGCGCGCATTGCCCGCCGCACACACTTGCCCTGGCACCCTCTCCCGCACCCCTTCCCCCGAAAACGACACCCCGTGACATTTCCCCCTTGGTGCATCCCCGGAAAAGTCGCATGCGTATGTTTGACTGCAGGCAAAAAAAGCCCTGAGAAATCCAGCATTCAGTAAGTAAGTAACCCTATGTTTCAGTTAATCCTTTGAAACAATTCACCTCGGTACCGTGCATGGCGACATTGTTGCGAGCAACGATTGTTGCCGCCCACTTAAAAACAATTCAACTCCTTTCTGGAGTGAACATTTAGGAAATAAATTTAGGGAGGCTGCTCCGTCTTATATATGTAGATATAGATGAATTTGCTCAGTGTCACCCAAGCCTATTACATATATATAGACTAGTTGTGCCTGTACGCATGCTGGGCCCCCCCCCCCCCCCCCCCTCCCTCCAGGTGTTTGGTCTTTGGTTTTAAATTTATCAAACCGAAGACCGAACATGTGAATGGCTCCCACATATGCCCTCTCCCCAACAATTACTTTAACCCCCAATCCCCGCACTCTTGTCCCTCCCCCCATACACGCTTGCCCACCTCCCCCTCCCCGAAAACGTAGCCCCGTGACATACTCCCTTTGGTGAAGCCCCGGAAATGTCGCTGGCGTGTGTTTGACTGAAGGCTAAAAAAAATTGTATCATTGAGAAATCCGGCATTCAGTAAGCAAGTAATCCCATGTTTAAGTTAATCGTTTGAAACAATTCACCTCGGTAACGCGTATTGCCCGCCACACACACCTGCCCTTGCTCCCTCTCCTGCACCCACGAAAACGCCGCCCCGTGACATTTCCCGTTTGGTGCAGCCCCGGAAAAGTCGCATGCGTACGTTTGACTGAAGGCTAAAAAAAACCCTGAGAAATCCAGCATTCAGTAAGCAAGTAACCCTATGTTTAAGTTAATTCTTTGGCGACATTGTTGCAAGCAACGATTGTTGCCGCCCACTTAAAAACAATTCAACTCCTTTCTGGAAGTGAACATTTAGGAAATAAATGCGCCTTTCCATCGTATCAGGCTGCCAATTAAGAATCAATCGTCGTTTGGTTTAAAGTTGTCTGGTTTAGTAGACACGGGTTTTCTTTTTTTTAGCTCAAACGCCGACAATGGCACATTCCACGCGATTAAAACTTTGTTGGCTGCTTTGGTACCACAACAATACCAAAAGGCGAACCCAAAAACGGTGCGGCAGGTTTGGTAAGTGGCGCCATCTCTTCGAAGACTTTGGAAAAAGTGTTATTACCCGAACTTGTAGTCCAAGACCGTCAATAGACGGCGACATGGTAGGTTTGGTAAGTGGTGCCATGTGTTCGAAGATGTTGGAAAAGTGTCCCAACCCGAATTTGAAGGCGAATCCCGTCAACAGATGGCACTACAGGGTGGGGTACTTGATTGTACGACGGAATGGCGTGGCCGGTGACTTGGCCGCCTGCTCCGTATTATATATGTAGACTAGTTGTACCCGTGCGCATACTGCGTACCCCCCCCCCAACCGCACCTGCACGTCCCTATCTCCCTCCCTCCCCCCCCTTGCAGCCTTTTGGATCCCCTTTCTTCTAGTGTGGATTCTAAATATCCCTCCGCGTCCTTCTGGCACCTCAGGTGTTTGGATTTGGTTTTAAATTTATCGAGGTATATATCACATATGCCATCCCCCACAATTACTTTCACCCCCAATCCCCACACTCCTGCCCCCTCCTGGATACGCATACGTGTCCCCCCCTACACACTTGCCGCCTCCCCCTCCCCGTAAATGTCGCCCCGTGACATTCCGCTTTGGTGCAGCCCCGGAAAAGTCGCATGCGTGTGTTTGACTGAAGCCTAAAAAACCCTATCACTGAGAAATGGAGCAGGAGCATTCAGTAAGCAAGTAATCCCATGTTTAAGGTTGTGGTTGTTTATTTGGGCCTTGGCCTGCTGCCATATGCCCTCACTAAAACACTATAAACCATTACACCATACAAAATACAATACACGTAACACATACAGTACAAGAAGTACACCTGAAACACCTACACCCATGTTTAAGTTAATTCTTTGAAACAATTCACCTCGGTACCGTGCATTGCAACATTGTTGCAAGCAACGATTATTGCCGCCAACTTACAAACAATTCAACTCCTTTCTGGAAGTGAACATTTAAGAAATAAATGCGCCTTTCCATCGTGTCAGGCTGCCAAAGAAATTAAGAACCAATCGTCGTTTGGTTTAAAGTTGTCTAGTTTAGTAGACACAGGTTTTCTTTTTTAGCTCGAACGCTGACAATGGCACAGTCCACGCGACTAAAACTTTGTTGGCCGCTTGGTACCACAACAATATCAAAAAACAACCCAAAAACGGTGCGGCAGGTCTGGTAAGTGGCGCCATCCCTTCGCAGACTGAGGAAAAAGTATTATAACCTGAACTTGTAGTCCAAAGACGGCAACAGACGGCGCCATAGCAGGTTTGGCAAGTGGCGCCATCTGTTCGAAGACGTTGGAAAAGTCTCCGAACCCGAATTTGGAGGCAAATCCCGTCAACAGATGGCACTACAGGGTGGGGTACTTGGTTGTATGACGGAATGGCGTGGCCGGTGACTTGGCCGACTGCTCCGTATTATATATGTAGACTGGGTGTGCCCGTGCGCATGCTGAGCACCCCCCCCCCCGCCCCCACGCCTCCCTCCAGGTGTTTGGTCTTTGGCTTTAGATTTATCAAACCGAAGACCGAACACGTGAATGGCTCCTGGTCCCACATATGCCCTCTCCCCCACAATTACTTTAACCCCCACTCCCCCCCCTCCTGTCCCCCCCCGGGTTCGCATAAGTCTCCCCCCCCCCCCCCATACACGATTGCCTGCCTCCCCCTCCCCGAAAACGTCACCCCGTGACATTTCCCCCTTTGGTACAGCCCCGGAAACGTCGCATGTATATGTTTGACTGAAGACTAAAAAAAAGCCCTGAGAAATCCAGCATTCAGTAAGCAAGTACCAATCATTTGAAACAATATACCTCGGTACCGTGCATTGCGACATTGTTGGAAGAAACTATTGTGCCGCCCACTTAAAAACAATTCAGCTCCTTTATGGGAGTGAACATTTAGGAAATAAATGCGCCTTTCCATCGTATCAGGCTGCCAATTTAAGAGCCAATGTCGTTTGGTTTAAAGTTGTCTGGTTTAGTAGACGCGGGCTGTTTCTTTTTTTTTAGCTTAAAAGCCGACAATGGCACAGTCCACGCGACTAAAACTTTGTTGGCCGCTTTGGTACCACAACAATACCAAAAACGAACCCAAAAACGGTGCGGCAGGTCTGGTAAGTGGCGCCATCTCTTCGCAGACTTTGGAAAAAGTGTTATAACCTGAACTTGTAGTCCAAAGACGACAACAGACGGCGCCATGGCAGGTTTGGTAAGTGGTGCTATCTGTTCGAAGACGTTGGAAAAGTGTCCCAACCCGAATTTGAAGGCGAATCCGTCAACAGATGGCACTACAGGGTGGGGTACTTGATTGTACGACGGAATGGCAAGGCCGGTGACTTGGCCATCTGCTCCGTATCATACACGGCGGCCGTGTATATATATGATTGAAGTCCTCTCTCAAATTTTGGGAAGCGAGAAAAAATCGTTTCACTGTTAATTCAATAACTGTAACGATCTTTATTAGGATACCGGAACTTGCCTGCCCACCCGTCTATTTCGGGTATGTGGAGAGAAAGAGAGAAGAGATCGGAATGAAATCTACGAAGAAAATTGAAAGACTGATCACTGGAATTTACACTGTTAATGGAGTTTTGATTAAGGAGCAACCTGGCAGTAAACCATGAAGAATGAGTGGACGAACCAAGTCCTACTATACAGCAAATCAAAGATAACTGCGCTCTAGTCTAAAATTAGCAAAAATATACACATACATAGACATATACTATAGTATATATGTTAAATGTTATTACATATATACATATATAAACCTTACGCGTAACTGTGATTGTGTGGTCGCTCCTTCCCCCCACCCTCCCCGAAAAAAAAAGAAGATATGTAATCTCTAAACGTTTAAGTAAAAAGGTCTAACATGGTTCATTAGTAACCGTGTTAGCGCGTAAATTTGGACTTATTTTAATATTTTACAGTTGTACAGTAACGGCCAGTGAAATATGAAGAGCGGAAATGTTGGTTTCACTGCTACGCAGTCTTATTGCTTAGCTTCTTTCTGTCTAGTGTGGGGGTATGTTTAGTAAAACCAGCCATTAAAGACATTGTTCACAAGTGGACGCGTGATAAGATTAACCAAAGCCTCCTAAAATACAGGCCATGTCCGAAACGTCAAAAATCTGCGACTGAAATCATATCAAGCGTTATGGGGACGTTTGGTAGGTGGTGCCAACTCTTGAAAGCCAAGCGGCGATTTGGCAGAGTGATGAGGGTCTGTCAACAGAATTAGATGGCGCCATTTTTCAAACCTGCTCGTCACTACTAGTTGAGGTGCCTTTACGCGGAGCCAGCACCGCCCCTTGTGGAAGGGAAAGTTGATACGACGTCTGCTATAGGAGGCTTTGGACCAACCAATCAGTCCGTTCTTGCTGCACTCCCTGCACTGGTCGATCGACACTACAAATTTAGGCTATACGTAGACGATAAGATAGCACACTATTTGCTTCGAAATATTGCCATCTTCGTTTTTATCGAACTATTTTATTAAGGGGAAGCGTGCATCATATCAGACAGGTCAAGTCAAGAGCCAAGTCTCCCTGGACCGGAAGGACATTGTTGCCTTATTATTTAGGGGATCGGATAAGTGTAAAAATTCAACGGAAATCCACACCCCTGCAATCTCTGCCTTTCATCAATTTCATCTTTGGCAGTCTCCTCCCTTCTCTCTCTCTCTGTCACCCTCACCCGGATATCCGCCCTAACCATCGGGTCCTGCTACTTTCGAAGATGCAATTATTTCCCCGACTGGCCATTGGGAACAAAAAAACTGCCTCGTCTAGTTCATTTTTCTTATCCCTCCCTTATCATTTAATAATCCATGAAGCATGTTAGGAGTTATAAGTAGTCCAGAACTTTATTGAAATTAATTGCAATAATAATTAAAATTGGGAGGAAGCTTTTAAACATTTTACAACTTGAACTATGTTTCCAGATAAAATTACTTCCGTTCTGAGATGGTTTTCCTGAAAAAAACGAATCCGTAATATATAACAAAGCTCAATTCACTAGGCCCCCTCCTTTGCTTACCACAGGAACCTACAAAACACAGTAGCAGAGGCTAAGCTAGTAATGTAGTAAGAGGCACATTGTCCTTAAAGGTGCCTGTTCACCCTTTCGATAGCGTTGCCCATATTCTAAACACAGCATCCACTTACCAGATTCTCCGTCACCAATAGGGTGATGTGGGTCACGTGATCTCGTTTTAGTTATGAAAATCGCAACGCTGCTGCGAATAGTGGTGTTCCATTTTAAATTTATAGCTATTTTCTTTATATTGCTCAAAGATTCTCTGGTGCTGCATCTAGGATTTGAAAAGGTGACCAGGCGCTTTTAAGGAACATTAACAAATGAGTGAGCTATCAAGTTGGGGGCTGCGTAAGTGTACACACCTGTAATGGGCATTTGGGTCTTTCATTAATTACGTCATTACAGGACGACACATGAGTTGAGCACTCTTTGGACAAAGGTAAATATCTGGACAGGACACTACAAAACCCGCCCTAGCTAAGACACCCACCAAGAAAACACCCGGAAGTCAAAGAAGGACCTGAGGTCAAAAGGATAATAAACTGACTGAAGAAAATATACAAGAAGGCGATTTCTACGTATTTAGCTCGAACTAGATATTTAGCGGTTGAACGAGTTGGTAGTGAGAGAGATTCTACAGATAGATTTGGAGTGTGTGACGGTTTAGTGGTTAAACGGAAGCATATCTCATAACTGAGACAACTTATTGAGAAATGGTAAGCAGAGAGTAGTACATAGGTCTCAGCCGACTTTCCATATGCTGACTAGCTTAGCGTTCATTATGCTTTAGAATTGAGAATCGTTCATTTTGAAAAAGGGATCCAAAAATGTTAATGCTGGCCTATTAAGAAGGGAGCCGTGGAACCCTGACAGTTATGGGGATGTTTTGTATGTAAATCGCTACTTCTACCATAGCAAAAAGAAGACTAGTTAAATATTTTAACGTTACATTACATTTCTAATAAAATGTCCGAAAACAAATTACCTACTACCTAAGTCACTCTACCCATAGTGGCGTCGAGGCTGAGAAAATCCTTCGCTTCTCGCACGTAGAGACCTCTGGCTTCTTGGTCTGAGTTAGGCTACCGTGCTAACAACCAGGCTGGCTTTTACGCCCACCCGCATCCGATTTTACGCAAGATTGCGCGGCTCGAACGACTGCAGTTATTAATTTAACTGTCTTGGATTTTTTTGATGTAGTTACGTAAATATCAAAACTCACATCGTTGTTACTTAACCGAATTCTAATCTTGTTTCTTGTGACAAAAGCAAACGAACAGTGTAGATTATTCTGTAAAAAATATTTGTTGTCAAACTTCGCAATAAATTGTACATAGATGCAAAGTTGTATTTCCCTAGTCCTTACCCTAAACGGGCTAATTATTTTAACGTTTAAGTAGCGCATGTCTCTCCGTATAGTGGCAGCTTTCACCGATTACTTATTGTAAGCCCGCTACTCATGGTGGAAGAAAAAAATCAATCTCTGTCTCGAACAGTTCGAAGGTTAAATAAAAACTATGACATTGCTAAGACATACATCGCTGTAAATAATATTAAGGAAAATTGAAATAAGCCACCAGCGAAAATTATACACTTGACGTAGTTTAGTAAGCCACCTTTATGCACTTATGTTTCGTCGGAGTGGGATGACCCGGATAAGAACCAGCTACCCAGTTCGCCCCCAGATCACTGACATAGCGCTTCGCTATGGCCACATCCTCCACTGGCATAAAGATA
>JAHWFP010104047.1:0-43549 GCA_023313725.1 Lithobius niger | reverse complement strand
TATGTGAAAAATGTTTGAAAAAATGAAAAGTTGGAATGTGAGAAAAATGTAAAGCAGGTATGTGAAAAATGTTTGAAAAAATGAAAAGTTGGAATGTGAGAAAATTGAAAAGCAGGTATGTGAAAAATGTTTGAAAAAATGAAACGTTGGAATGTGAGAAAATGTGAATAAAGCTGGTACTCCCGGGGGCACCCTGTGGTTAATAAAGGTACTCGGTTCTGCTCGGCAGCACTGATCGGCTCGGTTATGCTCGGTGTACCAGGCATTTTTTGCGTGCTCGTTTTGGGCTCGGCTCGACAGGAAAAAATGTGCTCGGTACAGCCTTAGCTTTAACCATTAGATCGAGATACTACAAATTAGTTTAAATAAACGACAAACTAAAACATCGTTGTTTCCTTGCCCGACGTTACTCAATGAAATAATAACGTCTGATCGTCGCATTTAACCACTGAAGGATAAAACACAACCGTAAAAATAAAAAGACTTCGGTAACGACACACATTAGCTTCATTTAAAATAGTCTCGATGCAGTGTTGCAGGGATGAATAGGCCTACTCTCGAACAAAATTTTCGTTAGCTGCTACTGACAAAATTAAAACGGCAGGTAAAGATATTAGGCCTAAAATCTGAAAATTAGGCACAAAATCACGTTGCCAATGCAATGTGAAGTCTCCACACCGTGTTGCATAAATGAATACGCCTACTGTCGAACCGTGTTCACCGTTACCTGCTGCTACTCACGAAATGAGAACGGCTGATAAAAAGTAGGCCTAAAACCTGACAATTAAACTAAAATCTGATATAAAATGATAACACAATTTTAACCATCAATTGTGATGGCTACTGAGTTTAGATTTTATAATCTACCCCAAAACAAAACTTGTTAAGGATTCCCGCCAAGCTTTTCGGCCGTGTGAAATCGTGATATCAAACGCCAAGCTCTTTCGCCAAGCTAATCCCACCGAGTGATAGTTCGAAGGTTAAATGAAACATCTGAAAATTGCTTACTGCGCAATTTTCAATTATTTCATTTAACGTTTGAAGTATTAGTCGGTGGGATTAGCTTGGCGAAAGAGCTTGGCGTTTGATATCACGACTTCACACGGCCGAAAAGCTTGGCGAGAATCCTTAACAAGTTTTGTTTTGGGATAGATATCAGTAATTTTTGGTCCAAATTGCTGAAATCCATTTTTTTCTTAGTAATTATGAAATGGAAATGCCAATCTAGTTTTCTGGTCCATTTCTTTTTCTTCTTTTTTGGGGGGGTTTCGTTAGATTTTGAGGACAGCAGTTACCTTTTTTTCATTTGATTAGCATTTTATTAGAATTGCAGTATCTCCTTGCAAATGCATGCGCTTCGTCAGTTTAGCATTGTTGCATAAAAACAATGTTTAAAACAATGTAAAATAATCAATTTAGACGTTTGGAGCTCCCTAACCCCTGGACCACTTGACCAGTTATAAAGGTCCATATGAAAAGGGCACATCTCCAGAGCAATACCTGTAAAATGAGCTAAGAACCAGCATTATTCACCGCTTGAAAGAATTTATTTTCGTAATACAAAAAAACGTTACCAGTAGTAGTTAGTAGTTAGTAGTTAGTAGTAATTAGGCAAATATCAACGTTATTCAGGTCGTTTTTCAACAAGAAAACGTTAAGCTATGTGTCTAACAGTGACTTTTATGTTGTCAGGCGACCAAAATCTCCCGATTAAACAAGTTTCAGCCTTTTCTGCCGCATTGTTATTTATCCTCAGATGGCTGAAAACAGCCTAACTACCTTTTCTGTAAAGACACAACGTGTAGTGGTCGCCATGCTCATATATACATATTATCTGGGTGTTACCGTTTTATCTTGGCGGGCGACACACTAGCGTGTGTCTTGATCTACCCCAAAACAAAACTTGTTAAAGATTCCCGCCAACCTTTTCGGCCTTGTGAAGTCGTGATATCAAACGCCAAGCTCTTTCGCCAAGCTAATCCCACCGAGTAATAGTTCGAAGGTTAAATGAAATATATGAAAATTGCTTACTGAGCAATTTTCAATTATTTCATTAACGTTTGAAGTATTAGTCGGTGGGATTAGCTTGGCGAAAGAGCTTGGCGCTTGATATCACGACTTCATACGGCCGAAAAGCTTGGCGGGAATCGTTAACAAGTTTTGTTTTGGGGTAGGTATCAGTAATTTTTGGTCCAAATTGCTGAAATCCTTTTTTTTCTTAGTAAATTATGAAATGGAAATGCCAATATAGTTTTCTGGTCCATATCTTTTTCCTCTTTTTTTTTTTGGTTTCGTTACATTTTGAGGACAGCAGTCACCTTTTTTTTCAGTTGATTAGCATTTTCATTAGTATTGCAGTATCTCCTTGCAAATTCGTGAATTTCTTTAATTGTCAGTTTGGCATTGTTGCATAAAAACAATGTTTAAAACAATGTAAAACAATCAATTTGTACCTTTGGAGCTCCCCATTGTTTTTTAGAGCTCCGTAATGGCGGCTGATGTTGATGAACTCTTGGCTGAGTGTGTTAAACTTGGGATTTTGACAAAAGATGATGTGGTTGCGGGTCATGTCTCAGAAGGTGTTTTCCATGAACTGTGTGGAGAAGCAGTGCGCCGTGGAATTACGTTGACGGACCTGAAGCAGTTTGGTGTAGTGATGAGTGTGGTAAGCGGTACGAAAGATGGGATTAGTAGGCCATCACATAGCAACGTCAATAGTGATCGTGGCAACAATAGTGAGCAAGAGAACAATGGTGAATTGTTAGTGAAGTCAAGTAAAACCTCTTACAGTGGAGCGGTAGTGAAAAATGTCAGTGTGTTGGCAAAAGATAAACAAGATGCTTTAGCACATGCGAGAGACTTGTTCGTCTGTGGACCGGTGGACAGTAATGCAGAGGTAAGAAACCATGCAGAAAGTGGCTCTGGCTCAAGGTCAAAACGTGTCCAAGGGCTGATGCGCCTATATGAAGGATCGTTAAATAATGTGAAGATGGTTAGATCTCTAGTGCTATTCTGTAATATTGGTGGTCGCCCGTATTATGCTAAGCAAATCTTTGATGCTGTAGCTTTAGTGGTTGGAGATCAGAATATCGAAGCCATTAGCAGTATGAGAGCTGGGCATATTTACCAGGTGTTTTTGGCATCCACTACGGCCAAGCAAAAACTGCGCCAGGCGAGGCTGACAATAGGTGGTGCTCCAGTAGAGATTGTTGACTTTTACGAACATTATGTTGAAGCGAAGCTGTACTGGCTTCCTCACGAAGTCACAGCGCAAGATGTCAGTGCAGCCGTGCGCAGATTTGGTGAACTGATGACTCACGAGTTCGAAATGTTATCTGTAAGAGGTCGTAATTTGTGTGCACTTGGAACAAGGAAGATAAAGATTAGACTCAGAGATGGTGTACATTTGGAAGAAATTCCTGACATTCTGTATGTGCGAGGCATTCCTGCACTCATCGCTGTCTCCGATCGAGCTCCACGGTGCTTCCGCTGCTCCATGCGTGGCCATTTTGCTAGTGCTTGCGTCAGTGTTGAGTGCGATGTGTGCAGGGGATACTATGACCCGCGGAATTTGTGCCCGCATTTGCGAGCATTGGCTGAGGCAAAGGCAAACAAGGAGAGTATTGTTCAGAGGGGAGGAAGCCCGCAGAGCGAGACAACCAGTTGTGCAGCAGTTGTACATTCGGTTGCTAGTATGGAGCAAGTTGTCGAGACACACCATAGTGTGCATAGTGCAAAGCAGCCGTCTCCCGTGTGTGTTGCTGCCCAGATTGATGCAGTTGCGGCAGCAAGTGGTGTGCAAGTAAGTGAGTTGTGTGATGAGACAACGAGTGAGTCAGATAGTGCTCGACTGGTAGCGCCCCCAGTTAAACGCAAGAGAGCAGCCAGAAGGCGTAAGAAAGCAGCGATGCAGGAAGTTCAAAGTGAACACATCAGTATGCAAGTGCAAAGCGATGGTGACACACGTGATGGAGGGCATGAATTAGTTTGTGAAAGTATCCATGAATCTTGTGTTCCTAGTGTGCCAAATGAAGAGTCTTCTCAAGGCAGTGTTTGCCAATCTGCGATAGTCGGCCAGCAATTCACTGTTGATGAAGTGTTGCAAGAGGATGGTGGTAGCTTGCTGTGCTCAGCAGCATCAAGTGGTATCAGTATCGTTGTGAGTGGTGGATCAGATGTACCGGGGACGTCACAGCTGCAGTTGCAATGTTGTGCGGCACAAGAGATTGCTCCTGAGGGTGCGAGATGTGATGAGAGTATGAGTGAGCTTTAGGATAGAGTGTAGTGGTAGCTGTCTCAGTTCGTTTGTAACCTCTCCCTGTGCTCCTGGAACGCTAGGGGCTTGACCAACAAGTTAGGTGAAGTTGAGGATTTGTTGAAATATGTTGATATTCTTGGTGTTCAGGAAGCCCACGTAGTTAGCAGGGTTTCCTTTAATATTGCAAATGTTGATTGTGTCGTGGCGCATCCTAAATCCAATGTAAAGGTGTTTGTGAAATGGAGTGTGTCTTACCTCCCCTTGAAATTGTGTCGTGTGAAGGAGATAGATGCTTGTGCGATCAAAGTGTGGATGGGAAACACTTGGGTATCGGTTGTTTACCTTCATGCATCCCAAAGAGTGACGGGAGTTGCGTGGGAAGCCCTGCTTAGTCAAATTCCCTTGCCGTGTATTGTGGCGGGCGATTTTAACGCCCACCACTTTGCGTGGGGATCAACTCACTGCGACGCGAAGGGTCGCCATTTGGTTCAGTCTGTGCAGTCTAGAAATTTGGCTGTTGTACACAACAAGATGCCGACTTTTGTACGATGGCAGAAGGGTATGCAGCAAGAGTCGGTCTTAGACCTCTTCCTCTGCTCATCCGAGATTGCGCAGGCTTTTAGCTTTGCCATCTCGGATGACCTGCGAGGGAGTGATCATTTCCTGATTATGCTGCGCCCTGTCACTCTGTCGCCTGACCCCTGTTGTCCAGTGAGGGTGAACCGACGTCCTCGAGTTTCTGACGGCATATTTGGTGAGTGGCGTAAGCGTTACCTGCCGGTTGTTGCGCAGCACAAAGGTGCTAGGACTGTGCGTGAGAATGGCCGTGTTGATCCGGTCTGGTGGACAGTTGTCTGCAGCTGTGCGGTAAAAGATAGGAGGCAGGCATATCGAAGGTGGAAGAGGAAACCGTCCTATAGCGGGTGGCTCACTTACAGGGCCACGGTCAAGGAATCCGCTTATTTAATACGTCAAGAGAAGGCACGATATGGTGTGCGGGTTTGTGCTGCAGTCGCGAGTGCAGGTTCAATCACTCAAGCGTGGCGCGCCATTCGTCCCCAAGATGCGAAATGCGCGATTATTTGGGCCTATGAACAGTTGCTGTCAGGTGAGCCAGGTTCGAGAGTCTTGCATGGTGAGGCATTAGCCGATGCCTTCAATAGCCGGTTCGCCAGTGTGTACTCTCTGCCGAGTGGAGCGGTTCCACCACATATTGTGGCAAAATCAGGTTTTGAATCTGAATCTGATGTACCATTTGACATGTTGGAGTACTGCTCGGCCTTGTCAAAGTGCAAGCTGAGTAGTGCTGCAGGCATTGATCGAGTGTCGTACAGCGATCTATGGTCCCTGTCAGAGCATGGCAGGATTGGTTTACTGAGTCTCTTGCAAGAGTTCCTGGACGGAGCGTCTGTCCCACGGTCGTGGATGTTTGCTGTCCTTGTGCCAGTTCACAAACATGGAAGTGTCCGGTCCGATCTACGTAACTATCGACCGATTGCACTGTTGTCCAGTGTGCGCAAGGTTTATGAGCGGATGCTTGTATGCAGACTGAGCTGGCATCTGGAGTATTATCAGTGCTTATCGAGAGTTCAGTTTGGGTATCGTCCAGGACGGAGTGCGCAGGATGCAGTCCTCTTCCTTCTGACAAGTGTCACAGAGGCCTGGTCTCAAGGTTTGTCTGTGCTAGCGGTGTTTCTAGATATCCGCGCGGCGTATGACACTGTTAGCATTGCTTGGGTGGAAGCAGCCATGGCGAGTATGGGTGTAGGGCCCAAACTTGCGTCTGCTATTCTGCATTTGCTCGGGACTCGGTCCTTTGTCACCAGAGTTAATGGGTATTGGTCAAGAGAAGCAGTGACGGATCGGGGACTGCCGCAAGGCAGCTGCCTTAGTCCTGTGCTATTTGCGATTGCAATAAATGAGGTGCTTGTGGAAATGCAGGAAGACACCAACATTGTCTGCTATGCCGATGATGTGGCTGTTTGGTTTGTAGGTGGCAATGTCAGTATTCTAGCACTATGTGCCCAAAGTGCTCTCGAATGCATAGCTGCTAAGCTGAGTGTTCGTGGACTGTCGCTAGCTCCTGCAAAGACTGAGATGTTGGTCTTTTGGGCCAGGCAGGCCCCCCGTGACACCCCCGTTAGTATTGTTGTGGGTGGCACTATGATTCGTCCGGTTAAGCAAGTCAAGTACTTAGGGGTGTGGTTGGATGAGGGTCTGAAGTGGACTGAGCACGCCAGAGTACTACGAGAGAAGGTTGATCAGCGGGCACCATTGCTTCAAGCTCTTGCGGGTCACCGTGATGTCCGCAGGGGTGCTCTGCTTGCTGCATATCGCATCCATGTACGTGCGACTCTGGATTATCATCTTCCATTTTTGGCTGGTACCCAGCGTCATCTGCGTGGTTTGCAAGTGTGTGTGAATAACTGCTTGCGAACGATATCTGGATGTCTTGTGACGACGCCGGTGCATGCTCTATGGGTAGAGACTGGTGAGCTTCCCCTCCACATCAGAGCGAATGAAAAGCTTGTAGCTCTCTGTCTGCGTAACATCAGCCGAGGTCAGCATGATCCAGTTGCGCAAGTTCTCCTGGATTACACAACTCTTGTCTGCTGATGACTGTGGCCGTCTTGGAGTTGCGGGTCGTGGTGTAAATCTGTTGAGATCACAGGCTTTGGCACCTTTCGTGAGAGTTGCGGTTGCGCAGCCACCGTGTCCGTGGAATTGGTGCCCGGCTGTGCTGGGTGTGTTTGCCGAAGGAGAATACCAAGCATGCAAAGTATTTTGTGATGCGTCATATGATCATGGACTGAAGGCAGGAGGGATTGGTGTCACTATCCCAGAGCTGAAGCTCACTGCCCGCAGAAGGCTTCAACATGTCTCGTCTAGTTTTGTATGTGAGCTAGCTGCACTCTCAGTAGCGCTTGATATTGTTGCTGACCTGCGGTTACCTAGAGTGGTGATACTAACAGATTCTCGGTCGGTGCTCTCTGCCCTGCGTGGCGCGGTTCTATCCTTGGCGGTGACTGACCCAATGATTTTCAGCGTTTGCTGGAAGCTCTGGACTACTATGCAGTCGAGCTTTTTGGCGGTGAGGTGGGTTAAAGGTCACGACGGAAACACGGGCAATGACAGTGCTGATGGAGCAGCCAAAGAGGCAGCCAGGCATGCTGTAGATTGTGTTGAGCTCACTCTATCTGTAGCAGCGCAGAAGCAGAACCTACGTGCTTGGGCGTTGCAGGTGTGGAATCAGGAATGGTCTCTTTGTGACACCGGTCGCACCCTGTTTAAGATTCACCCTATTTGCACATATAGGAGCACGCTAGATGCGCTACCCTATTGGATGGCCAAGCTACTATCACGTCTCCGGACGGGTCATTGCCTTCTCCAGTCACACAGGATGCGCATGGGCTGGAGTGTGTCGTCTGCTTGTGCTTGTGGTGAACAGGTAAGTGTGTCGCACTTGTTGCTAAACTGTTCACAGTGGACAGTGAAGCGCAAGCAGCTTTTGCGTTGGATTCAGGAAGCGCCGTCGGTGGACATGCTCTTGCGTGCAGGTTGCCATAAGCGAGATATTCAGCGGTTGCGTAGCATCGCGAGATTTGTTAAAGCTACTTCTGTCCTTGTGTAGGTCCTCTTGCCTCTTGTGAGGTCACGTTCCTGGTGAGTGTTTGGGAGTGATGATGTGGTAGAGTGTGATGATGTGCTAAGAGGTTGCTATGGTGCTATGGTTGCTTGGTTTGATGGCACAATGTAGTAGTTATTTCGTTTAGAGTGGGCATGTAGCTACGGGCTGTGGCCCCAATAAATTTTCTTTCTCTCTCTCCGTAACCCCTGAACCACTTGACCAATTAGAAAAGGCCTTATGAAAAGGGCACATCTACAGAGCAATACCTGTAAAATGAGCTAAGAACCAGCTTTATTGGACAAATGGTTTGACCTGTAGAGAGGACAGACGAAAGTATCCCCAGAACAACAACAACAACAAGAAGAAGTTGAACAAGAAGTTGTCTATTTGGCCCCTGTCTGCATCTCGGGTTTGGCTGGACCGAATTTCACAATTTTTGGACTGCAGGCAGGCCTTTACTAGTCAAGGCTAGACTCCAAATTTGGTTTAAATATGTTTACTTTTGACGGAGTTATACGCTCTCAAAGTTGAGAGTTTAACACGGAGGTCCTAGGTCGACCCTTACTAACACTGGCTATCGCCAGTGTTAATGTCTGCAACAGCCAGATTCCCAGGCGTTCACCCACCCAAGTATCAATCCAGCCCGTACTTCACCCTTCAACAATCAACTTTTTAGCAAAGACATAACACGTACACGAAGAATGGATCTGGAGTTTGCTGAATGGCATTGTTCCCTAATTACAATGGTTAAAACAATGTAAAACAATCAAAATGATCGTTCAGGGTGCCGTAACTCCGGAATGGCTCGACCAACCGAAAAAGTTGTTTCTGTGAGGATGAAGGCGAGGGACATTTTTTGCTATATCATGTTTCAGATTTTAGGTTGGTGCACTAGTTTTCTTCTGAAGCCGTGTCACACAAGAAGAAGAAGAAGAAGAAGGAGAACAACAACAACAACAAGTGAACAGTTTTCAAATTTACGTGTGGCTACCTACTTTTACTCTTGCACGGAATTGCATAAAAATTTATATAAATATACCTTCCAATACCTATCTACTATCCGGCCAAGTTTGGTCGAAATATATTGAATAGTAAAGGAGAAATTAATAGTTGTATTTTTGCTGGAAAGAGGACTTCAATCATATATATACTAGGGCCGTCATCAGTTCCACTGTCGACGTAATAGAAGGGGCTCCGCTTTGCTGTTTGGCTGTCAATCGGATCGGATCGGTCTTGCAAGTAATTTCTAAACAATAAGAGACAACTGCTTGGAGTTTGGGCCATTGGAAAGATGGTGAGAAATCTTGAAAATGATGTATTCAAACGTTCAAATCGGTCGATGAAAATTGAAAATATCTTGAATTTGGTTTACTACCGCTTAACGCCGCAATGTAATGTAATGTAATGTATTTATTAGGGCCGCAACCCAAAGTTATGCGCCCACCCTACAAACTACAAACTACAACATGGTAAACTGTCTACCAAACTACACACAACTGTCTACAAATGCACACAACCACACACAACTTCAATGTCCTGCATGCCACAAAACACTGCAGCAACAACAAAGCTTCACACACCCTGAGAACGGGTCCAGATGAACAGTGCATATTGAAACAAGAGGACAGAGCAGAGTGGCACAGAGGACAATGGAAGCTAGACCGTAACTCCAGCAGCCCTGACAAATTTAGCAACCGCACGAAGCCGTCGCACCGCATTCCCACCCCCCTCAACCGAGAGGAGACCGCGTAACGATTGGTCAGCCCTTATGTACCCAGAGATGCCTGCCCTGTAAGTCCCTAGAACCCCGCATGCCAGGAGAACGTGCTCGGGGGTTTTAATGGCCCCACAGAGGTGACACGCCGGGGATGGGGTCCAGCCTAGCCTATGCTGGTGAGCCCGCAGCAGTGAATGCCCAGTTCGCAGTCTGGAAAGGATCTTTCCCATCCAGGCAGGAATGCTGTCAACCGGAGACCTAACACCACACCATGGCTGAAGTTGGAACAAGGTACGCCCTGTGGCAGCAGTCCGCCACTCCTTTTCCCATTCCGAGTGAATCCAGGCACAGAGGCCCGCCCTCTTGAACCTGGGGAAAACAACCGGGGTGATAACTTGAGTATCCTGCACGGAAGCCGCCGTAGCCACACCATCGGCCAGCTCATTACCCCAGGTGCCAGCATGACCCTTTACCCAGAGCAGGCGAACGATACCCCTGCTTGTGGCAGCCCACACCTTCCTACAGATTTCAGTCACAACTGGGTCACACAAGTCCAGTGAAGTCACAGAACGCTGCAGAAGACCAATTGCTGACCATGGCTCCTGTAGCCGTGTACCGTAAAAGACTGAAGGTCCATATCTATTGCCACATCGAAGGCAACAGAGATGGCACACAATTCACAACGCCGCCTGTTTATCATCAACAATCAATCTTTTAACAATCGGATACCTTGAACGATTACAGACGGTTTCGCGTCTCGTTGTTGTTTTGATTTTGGCCCTTACTATTGGTCCATTTTGTCACCCTGATGGTTTCTCAACCACATATCAGATTCTGGATTTTTTTTTGATAAACCTTGTTCGGACTCCTGTGCTACAGCATACAAAGTTTGGTTTGGAGAGCTACGCTCCAACATAGCCGTGTATGATATAAACTAATTCGTGAGAAGGATAACGCTTCTTGTTCACGTTTCCTGAAAGTGCAGGTGACTTGTTCCAAAACAGCATTGTTAGCATTTGTTTAATTACCATCTACGCCTTGCGGCTGGCGTTTACTGATTGGCATTGTTGCATAAGAACATTGTTTAAAACAATGAAAAACAATAAAACTAATCGTTCAGTGTCTCATAATTGCTGAATGGTACGACTAATGAAATCTAGAAACGTGCTAGCACTTCGCCCATCAAGTTCAGATTGTTAGCTTTCCATGGAGTGTGATTGTTGGCGTCTGATTATTATTGTTCAAATCAAGACCTTAGAGCTTCGTCGGGCAGATGACCGGTAGCGTTTTATGCACATTAAAAACCCTTTAAAACCTTTGAAGACATCATGAGTGTTTGGGCGAAGGCTAGCGTCTGCTTTTCTTAGCCGAGACATTAAATCGGCGTTTCCTGGTACTGAATACTAACTATTAATGCGACAGAAAGCATTGGAAATTGTATAGATCGATTGGGTTTACCGAGTGGACAACAAAAAGTCCTGTTTCAGAGATGGGCGTAAAGGATTTCAATTCGAAAAAGGTATCTCACCATCGTTGATTTCGTGCTATTTACTACTACTACTACTACTACTACTACTACTACTACTACTACTTAGCACTTATTATTAGCTGATTCCACTAGATAAAATAATTTATGTGACCGATACGCTTGAAATTTGACATTCATTCACCTTTGACTACAATAAATGCCTTTTATGGTTTGACATTTGAGGACGTTTTAATTCAAAAGATTGTAATCATTTGTATTGCTATTTTCGTGAATGTTACAAATACGCCATCTTTTATCAAAATAAATGTCCTCCATGGTCGAGTAACAGTGCAGCTTCGGTGAACTTATTGTTTCCGTTTCACAATTAAATCGAATTGTCAACTTGCAATTGTAACGTAATGCCTTAGGGTTTCGTCGGGCGAGACAACCAGAAGTGATTACCGCTCTCTAAAACCCTTCGAACGTATTTAAAATAAACAAACTATCTTATCGTCTACTAAACTGTTCACTGGGAAAAAATTAATAAGCTCCTCCTTGAATAAAAAAAATATAAAAACATAATCTCAAGTTTGCGGTTCGTGTTTGTACTTTTCGTTTCCCTCTGTTTTGACAAATGCTCCAAAAAAACTAATGATCTACTCAACGCTCCATGGATAAACACGTTGCGCAAAACTAAGCCCGAGTGAGGTTCCTGAGCTTAGACACGGTCCGTCGATCTCATATTACTGAAGGTGGACTTATCATGGTTTGGCTGACATGAATGTTCGGTGCTGCCATCTGGCTGTGAAAATTGGACAGGCGTAGTGTTACGTAGTTATAATTTTGCGTAGTTACTTCCTCTCCGTGGGGCTGGTGGTGGAGGAGGTGGAGGTTTCGTCGGATGGGAACAAACTGTTGCTACGGCGTGGCGGCAAAAAGGGGCAATAGAATTTTGGGAGAGAGGTTTGGGGCCGGGTTGCATAAGAGGGGAGAGACTGCCATAACGTGGCTAGGCGCATTTGTTGTATTTTAGGGGTGGGAGGGAGGCAGTTGCAATATTAGTTTTCCTCTATTACGTTTTGCCATCCGGTGAACAGTGATACACATTGTGATGAATACGGTAATTGCAATAAATTCTCCGTGACTATGTCCCTGGGTGCAGTTTCTTGCTAGCTCCTGTAAAAGCTTGCTCAGGGCTGAAACATTTGCGACCCAATCAGAGAAAGAGGATCTGTGTTTGGGTGGGGGGGGCGCGCGGGCTGAATGCACGAGTTGATGGGACTGGTGTAACGTAAAAGAGGCAGTGAGATGGGGACAGGGAGCTGATAAGGTTGGTTCAAATAGGATTTTGAAGGACGTGTGACGTAGGAGAGGAAGTGACTTGCCTTGGTCTCATTTTGTAATGCTGTGTATTGAAGCCAGTAGTTTTATAATAATAATAATTGGTTTCACCCCCTCAATAGGCGGTGGGGATCCGGAAGGGTCGCTGATGCGGCCACTAACACCGGTCCCAATAGAAGAAAAATTTAAAATGGCATCACTGATAGGAGCGCACAAGGAAATGGGAAAGATCAAGTTTAATCAGCATCCTTCGGAAGGAACCCAGCGAACTCGCCGACACCACAGTCTCGGGGAGGGAGTTCCATGGGGCCACAATACGATTTGTAAAAAAATGCTTCCGACAGTCAAGGTGGTATCCCAGTACCCTCAATTTCAGAGAGTGCCCTCGCGTATTAATGACAGCACTTCGTTCGAAGAAAGGTAGGTCCAAGGGTAGCATGCCATGGATAATCCTAAATGTGAGGATCAAGTCCGCTTTGAGGCGTCGTAGTTCAAGGGGCTCGAGACCGACCATACGCAATCTTTGCCCAGGTGACAACTGACGAAGTCCACGCAGGGAACGTGTAAAGCAGCGCTGTACGGACTCAAGCCGGTCAATGTCCCCAAGGAGGTAAGGCGACCAAACCGGGCTGGCATACTCCAGGAGAGGCCTAACATACACTTTAAATGCCCACACTAAAGTTTGGCGATCAAGGGTCAGAAAACACCGCTTAACAATCGAAAGTCTAGTAAAAGCAGATTTGGTTATGATGCCACAGTGGATAGATGGCTTTAAATCAAAATTCAAATGAATGCCCAGGTCACGAATGTGTGTAACCGGATTTAACAGGGAAATAGACAAAGAGTACGAGTGCAATGGGTTATTTCTACCAACATGAAAAGTACAGCATTTAGAGGTGGAAATCGGTAGTTGCCAAAGTTCAGACCAATTCGACACGGACCTCACCTGGGCAGACAAAAATTCGAAGTCAGACGCACACAAAACTTCCGAGCCAACTTTAAGGTCATCAGCAAATTTAAGTTTAGGTTTCGCAGGTGTCGTCGTGGCGTTAGTCAAGTCATTTAAAAAGACAACAAAGAGTAAAGGGCCTAACACGGACCCCTGTGGTACGCCACTAATAATATCTCTGGCAGAAGAAAGCGTCTGCTCAACTAAGACACGCTGGGATCGCCCCGTTAAAAGGCTTTCGATCCACTTTAATAATGGTCCACAGATCCCAATCGCAGCGAGTTTGTACAACAATTTACTATGAACGACCGATTCAAACGCCTTTTGGAAATCAAAGTAAATAACATCGGATGGAATGCCCAGGTCAAGGGCAGTAGTCCAGCTTTCCATTGCCAGAAGCAGTTGCAGAGTTGTCGAACGGTTTGGTAAAAAGCCAAACTGGTCGTCATTAATTAAATTATTTGTTTCCAGGAAGACCAATAAATCTTCGCGTATAATAGATTCCATTTCTTTGCACCCAACCACAGTAAGTGCAATAGGGCGGTAATTCAAAGGATCAGAAGTGTTGCCCTTTTTATAAATTGGAACAACATTAGCGGTCTTCCAAACTGATGGTAATACTCCCTGAGCAAAAGACAAAGAAAAGATATATGCCAGGGCTTGGTATACCTCTTGTGCAACTTGCTTTATGAAAAACGCAGAATAGCCATCAGGTCCCACTGCGCGGCTAGGCTTAATACGGTTCAAAGCAAGTAGCACACGTGCGTCGGGGAAACTTACATCAGCTAAGTGCACCAGGGAGTGGAGTTCAGAGACGATAGGAGCAGACACAGAGTTATTGTCGACAATTCTCCCCGAACTTAGTTTGAGCTTTCCACTAGTCTAAAATAAATAAACTATCTCATTGTCTATTACACTGTTTACGGGGGAAGAAAAATCCGTGAAGAGTAACCGTTTCCTGAATAAAAAAACATAAACAAATAATCTGTATATGCCTAAACTAAACTAACTTATCGTGCTAACTTGTTTCTGTTTCACAATCAATTGTAATACAACGGGCACTTTATTGGAAATATAATTAATCAATGACCATTATTATACAAAGTGATGACTTTTTTAGGCTGTTAAAGAAACGATTTAGAGTTATATTTTCATAAGAAGCTCACAATCAATACTTACACTAAAGCAAAACCATAAAACAACCAAAATGATTGATATCATACAAAAACCCGATAAGAGTAAAGGGACCCATTCAGTTTTTAATAGAAAGTGGTGATCAGAGCAAAAATGACGGTCACCAAGTTTTCCATCTCTACCTTGATCTCTCAATCTTAACTTATACCTCGGTGATTGTCAGTTAAGCTTGAGCGATCATGGTTCAGACCAAATACTTGGTTGCAGCCATTTTTGCTCTGATATCACTACTTTCTGTGGTGAAAACTTGATGGAACCCTTTACTCTTATGGGGTTTTTGTATGATATTTATATTTCTATAAAGGGCACATCTGCGGAAGCGTGTCTTTCAAATGCGATATAAACCAGGTTTCTCGGACTATTGTATAAATGTATCCAAAATAGGTTCACTACCACTTAAGCTAAAATGAAACTTACGATTCCAGTTTAATTGCAGATATCCGAATTGACAAATAGGAAACTAATAAAAATTGGTACACATATTCAGCAAGTCCAATAAAGATTACATACAAAATAATAAATAATAATAATAAAGTAATTGGCAAGGACCCAGGAGGTCGATGATTGCCAGCCTAAAAGGGGATTGACTATATGCTGGTAAAATGTAGGAAGATTTTTCAGAAGCAGAAATTAAAAGCATATGAATGAGATAAAAAATAAAACAAGTTTAAAAAACACATAAACAGTTAAACACTTAACATTAAATCTGATTTTGAATTCAAAAATTCAATGTACATGGCAAATTTGTAGATCCTTAACAACCAGGTTAATCTTAAATCTCGGACGGCCAGATATGAATAGCTCTTCCATGGCTCTAACAAATCTCTAATTATCCAATTTGCTGCATGCTAGTTACATCCAGTTTGACCCACTGTGTACCATATACCGAGTTTCTTTAAAATAAATTGTATCTGAAAGTTTAAAATTTAGTTAATTATATCACGTTATCTACAAGACTTTTTTTTAAATGACACCATTATAACACCTTTCAATGGTAAATACAGCATGTTCAACTCGCTGTTGATTTCATGTCAAACTGAAAGTGCAATTATAAAAATGCAATGCATGGTGGTCCTTCTCGTGATAAAGCACCAAACATTAAAAATGAAAGAAAAAATATTTAAGATAAAACCAAAAGAAGATGGGAGTTATGAAAACAGTGATACGGCAGTGAAAATCATATGCTAAAAATAGCTAATATTAAGCAAACCTTTATTATCAAGGACCACGGTAGCAGTTTTTAAGTAAGCCTCAGTATGAACTTCCATGTTAAACGTCAGACTTTGGACTCCTGTAGTTTCGCCCAGAAATAACATAGAGCAACGATATTCTGTATTTTGGGTCGGGTCGTAACTATTTCACTGCATTACAAATTTCAATGACAACAATCGAACCGTTCGGCGTCCATAGTATGATCATTTCTTGTTGTTGTTGTTGTTGTTCTTGTTGTTGTTGGGTTTCTTTGGCCTCACCTGGAGATCGAACCACTGAACGATTTTCAAGTTCTATAGGTTCAAACGTAGATATGAAGAAGGCCTAGGTAGGGCCTTTCGCATGTAATTTTAATATAACTACAATACTCTCGTGACGGAAAGTCAAATGGGCTCGAAACTTTGCTTTCACCTGCAGATTGATCCAATGAACCGATTTTCAATTTTTATAGCTTAAAATGTAGGTATTACACCGACAGGGCCTTTCTAACACGATTGTAATGTGACTGCAATATTCTCGACGGCAGAGCATTTATTATTGAAGAGCATTGAGCAGAAATCATTAGGTGGAGTAACAAATGTGTGCAAATCGAGCTCGAAACATGAAATTTGGTACACAAGTCTTTCAAATCGATCCGGCGATGGACCCCCATGAAATGCCCCAAGGGCCTCCAGCGCCTTAACTCCAGCCCCCGTAGCCCATCCCAGTGGCTTGGGCAACAATTTTGTACAAAAGTTATTCTTAGCAGCATAAATCGAATCAGCCTTGGATCCCCTTGAAATACCCCCAAAGGGCTCCCAGTGCCCCCCTGTGCCCCTTTACTGAGGTTTGACCATCAAATGTTTGCAAATCGACCTAAAAACATGAAATTTGGCACACAAGTAAATATCATATAGACCTCCATGAAATACCCTCAAGGGCCCTCATCAGCCTCCCCCCAACACTCTCCTGTGTCCCCTCCCAGAAGCTAGGGTAACAACTTCTTGCAGATCAAGCTTAAAACATAAATTTGGTGCACAAATCATTCTTAGCAGCATAAATCAAATCAGCCATGGAACCCGGATGCCCTACAACAGGGGCCCCCATAGCCCCCCTGTACTCTTCTCCTGATGCTTGATCAATTAATTCTTGCAAATCGATCTAAAAGATTAAAAAATGGTACGCAAGTCATTCTTAGCAGTAAAAATCGAACCAGTCGTGGAACCCCATGCAACATCGCCAAAGTCTCCCCAGCATCCCCCCTTGCACACCCCCGTAAAGAATAGATCACTAACAAATTATTGCTGAACGTACTAAAAACATGCATTGTAGCAGTAGAAATCGAACTACATACGGAACTCCACGAGATAAACCATAGGTCCCCCTAGAGCCTCCTTGTTTACGACTACATGAGTCTGATGGTCAACAAATTCTAGTTCGACTTGTGTACCAATTCATCTTTGAGCACGATCAGCAAGAATTTATTGGTCAATAACCTCATACAAGTGAGTTGGTAGGGGCACAGGAATGTGCCTGATGGGGTATCTCGAGGGTTTTCATACCTAATATAATAATAATATAGGTTTGACCGACCCATAATGGGTGATCGGGAAATGGAAGGGTAAAAGAACCACTGACACCAGTCCCAACAATGAGGGAAAAAAACAAAAAAAAAACAGTAGAACCAAACCAGAACAAGCTAATAAGTTCGTAGTAACAGAACAGAGAAATCGGATTTTTTCAAAATCCGTTTAAATCGGGCAACTGTGGTAGCAGAGATTATAATAATAATATAATAATAATAATAATGTTTATTTACTCCAGCTAAAAAGCAAAATGGAAATGCAAGGATCCAGGGAGAACCACTAACAGCACACCAAGGTTTAAAAAATATATATTTAAAAAACTTTAAAATCATCCACTTATTTTATACGTTTTCATATGCAGAGTATGCTCGTCAAGTTTAAGATTTATGTGTTTAAAATTTTAATACAATGTTACGGACAGTTTTCCGGACGAAGTAGGTGCGCCTTCAGATCGCACTTGTTTAGTAGTTTCCGAAAAATGTAAACCGATGGGGCCGAGACAATATCGTCGCTCAACGAATTCCACGCAGCGATCACTCTTAGAGCGAAGAAGGATCTCCTACAGTTCAAGTTAAACCCCTGGTTAATTATCCTCAGATGGTTTCCTCGAGTTCTGGGGTTAGTGCAAACATCGAAAAAAGGTAGATCAATTGGTAGCAAACAATGTATAATTTTATATGTAAGGATTAAGTCGGCCTTCAGGCGTCGACATTCTAGAGTGTCTAAGTTTAAAGCACTTAGGCGCTGTTGATATTGTTTCTTACTAAGCCCAGGTAAATGTTTTGTAAATCTCCTCTGGACCGATTCGATTTTGTCAATATCCTTCAACAATCGTGGCGACCAGACATGGCTAGCGTACTCCAGTAGTGGGCGTACGTAGACCTTATAAGCCCAAAGTTTTGTGTCGGAATTCCCCGACACAAAGCACCGCTGGACGATTGCAGCCCGACGATTTGCCAAAGACACAATATAATTACAATGCGTGGTGAATTTCAGGTCAGCCTGAAACCAAACACCAAGATCCTTGAAACAATTTGAAGCAGCTTTAAGATTTGTATTTTCAAGGCAATAATTAAAGGGTACTATTACAGTTCCTAATGAGGAGCTTTGACATTTATCAAGTGAAAGGGAAAGCTGCCAATTTGTAGACCAGTCAAAGATTGAGTCAATGCTCTTTTGTATTTTAAAACAGTCATCAACAGTAACGACTGGTGCATGTAGTTTCAAATCATCTGCAAATTTTTCTTGGGAGACTGAGGATTCAGGGCAAGTTAAATCATTTAAGAAAAGGACAAATAACAATGGTCCAAGGACGGATCCCTGTGGGACACCACTGACAACTGCTGTAGCTTCCGAGAGTATTTGTTCAATTATCACGCGTTGAGTTCTACCAGTGATGAAAGCCTGGATCCAAAAAAGCAATTTGTCGTCAAAACCGTATTCTTTTAGTTTAAAGATTAATTTTGAATGTACTACAGATTCGAAAGCCTTTTTAAAATCAAAAAGTATGATGTCCGTTTGGATTCCATGATCTAGGGCATCAGACCATTTGTCGAGTGCAATAAGCAGTTGGTGCACCGCCGACCGACCAGGGAGGAAACCAAATTGGTCGTTAAGGATAATATTATGTGTATTGATGTGTTGCATCATTTTCGTTCGTATAATTGCTTCCATTAACTTGCAAGGCACTGCTGTTAAAGAAATGGGTCAGTAGTTTCCAGGGTTTGTAGGATTTCCCTTTTTGAAGATAGGAACCACAATTGCTGTTTTCCAAGTTGCTGGAAGTTTGCCAGTGGAGAATGATAAAGAAAACAGGAATTGTAGCGCCCATATTATCTGTTCGCCAATCTGTCTGTAGAAAAATGCGGAAAAGCCATCCGGCCCAATCGAGTGGCTAGGTTTCATTTGGGACAGGGCAATTCTAATGTCGGTAATCGAGAACAATATATCCGAACATTTATTAACTTTACGCGATTGATTCCTACACTGTCGTGATGGACTCAAGTTATCATCCATAACTCCATTTTTAGAAAATTCTGCATTGAGCGCTTCAGCTTTAGCAAAAGGGCATGTGGCAAGGATGCCCCCAACATCTAGCGGAGGAATAGAGCGTACAGAGTGAGTTTTGTGGCGATAAAAGCGAAAGAGGGAATTTCTTCCGAGAGAGAATTCCAAGCTGGGACAACCCGAAGTGCAAAAAAATGACGTCTGTAGTCCAATCTGGAAGGCTGATGACGAAGCTTAAAAGAATGGCCCCTTGTTGACGTGTGGGGGTTCAACTCGAAGAGAGGCAAATCCACTGAAAGAAAGCCCCTCAAAATTTTGAATGTCAGCAAAAGATCAGCATGTAGCCTGCGCAGCTCAAGGGGCTCCAAGTCAAGTTTACGTAGTCTCTCACCAGCCGATAAGTTACGCAAGGAGGGAAGACTGAGTGTAAACCTATGTTGAACGGACTCTAGAAGGTCGACATCCGTTAGTAAATATGGCGACCAAACAGGACTGGCGTACTCCAATATAGGCCTAACAAATACTTTGAAGGCCCACACTTTGGTGTCAAGTCACCAGATGTGAAACAGCGATTGACAACGGCCAGGCTGCGGAAGACGAGGCTGCAGATCTTACGGCAGTGAAAAGAAGATTTGAGGTCCGTAGTGAACCAGATACCTAAATTCCGAATGGTAGTCACCTGTGGCAATGGGGAGTTTTCGAGATTATAAAGCCACAGGGCGTTATTTCGCCCAATGTTAAATGTAGAACATTTCGGCACCGATAATGGTAGTTGCCAAGAAAAAGCCCACTCGGAGACAAGATTGATCTCAGATGACAGAGCCACGGCGTCCTGGATACTGACAATATTATTGTCGATCTTGAGATCGTCGGCAAATTTGAAGTGTCGAACAGAGGGATTATAGCACAAAAGGTCACTCATAAAAATCACAAAAAGCAAGGGTCCCAAAACGGATCCCTGAGGGACACCGCCTATAATAGCCATCGAGGAAGAAAAAGATTCGTTTATCAACACCCTCTGTGAACGGTTATGTAAAAACGCGTCGATCCAGCTCAGCAACTGACCGCAAAAGCCCGAGTGTTCTAATTTATAAAGTAGTCGACGGTGTACCACCGATTCGAAAGCTTTCCGGAAATCAAAGTAAATAACATCCGTTGTTGCACCGAGGTCATAGGCACTCGTCCAACCGTCCAAGGCAACCAGCAGCTGAAGAGTAGTGGAATGACCAGGCGTGAACCCAAATTGGTCCATCCGTAAAAATCCCATACGGTTAAGGAATTAAAGCATGACATTCCTGATGATGGACTCCGTGAGCTTGCATGGCACAACAGTAAGGGAAATAGGTCTATAATTGTTTGGATCAGAAGCATCACCCTTCTTAAAGATTGGTATAACGTGAGCAGTTTGCCATAATGATAACAACGCTCCCTGACTAATGGAGAGGTTGAAAATAATTGACAGAGGATAGCAAACAAATTCGGGTAAATGTTTATGAAAAAAAAAGAAGAAAACCCGTCCGGGCCTGGTGAGTGGCTGGGCTTTGTAGCAGAAATGGTTTCACGACCCAGGCTTGGAGAAAACAAAACCGTACTGCAGGTCGCTGCTTGCCTTTTGGATGATAGCGGAGGCAATTCCATGTCGTCATCCTGAACACCATTAGAAGCAAAAAGTGAGTTTAGTACATTAGCTCTATCAATGTCGCTAGTGATGAAAGATGCCCCCTGTTTGAAAGGAGGAAGAGCTCGGGAACTCCTAGTTTGTTGTCGATAAAGACGGAATAGGGAAGACATGTTTCCTTCAGATAGGATTTTGAGTTCGCGGTCACGGTGCCAGCATGTTGCCAGGTTAGCATAATCGGAACGACAACTGTTATAGCTCAACAAAGACGCCTGAGCTGGATGCAGTTTGTACGACTTCCACAGTTTAAGCTTCAAGCGACCGAGTTTGACAAGGTTGTAGGGCAGCCTGGGTGCAGATTTGAGTGTAGATTTCCTGCAGTTAGGCGCATTTGTAGTTGCCAAAAGAGTGAATTTCTGTAAAAGCGTCAAGAAGGAAGTCCAACCCTGATCGACTGGGGTTGAGCCCTGACGGTCAAGAAACTCTTAATTCACCTTAGCTAAGAGGGAGCGAAGAAGGTTAAAATTAATTTTGCCGGTTTGTATACAGGGACGCTGGGAAGAGGCAATAGAGCAGTTAACCACAAAAGAGACCATACAATAGTCGCTAGTATCCAGAAGGTCAAGTACTTTGACATCGTAGATTAAACGGTCCTCCTGTGAGAAAACCAGATCCAAAATACTGTTGCCATGAGTTGGCTCCATAACGTGCTGAACGAGTCCCAAGGAAGTAATCTGGTCTAAAAAAGAGAGCTGACGGACATTACTGGAAGTTTCGAGTGCCCAATCGACCATTGACATATTAAGGTGTCCCAAAAGCACATTTGAAAAAGTGGGGTGTATACTACTCAATATAAATGTACACAAAGCATCAATAGCACCGAGGGCAAAGCCGTCCGATAAGTAACATAGCACAAAATTTAGTTTTGGTAAAGGTAGCAGGATTGAAATAGCTTCAATGCCCGAGAACGGATAGTTGCAAGTTACTGACAAACCCAACTTAAAAAAAAAACACACACACCTCCCCCCCTTCCACCCCTGTCAAGTCTGCAAATACCATATGCAAAAGGCACAACCAACATCGCACCGGTAATCCCTTTATGCAGCCAAGTCTCTACAACAAAAATTAAATCATACATGTCGCTCGCAAAGAGAGCACGCAGGCTGCCTAAATTTTTTACCAAGCTTCGAGCATTAAGTGTCACAAAGTGCACATTATTAATCGAATCTGAGATAGCTGGTTTAGATTGCACACGCGGAATGGGGCTGTGTGGAGTAGGAAAGTTCCCTATTAAAGAACAGAGTTTCCCACCGGTGTGAGCACAGAACACATTTCTTGGTGGAATCGCACCTTGCCCTTGTGTGTGCCCCCTGTGGGCTGGAGGTAGAATAAGCCCACCGTACCCCTGCGTGTCGTAGGAGGCGACTAAAAGGGAACCCAAGATCACGGTTTGCTAGTGTGCCAAGGGTCTGCGTGGCGGAGGGTTTTTAGTCCGTCTTGAGCACTAGCAACCTCAACACTACGGTTTGCGAGTGCGCCTACGGTGTGTATGGCGGGCAGGTTTAACACCCGTCGCAAGCACTAGTCCGAAAGAGGTGAAGGGACATCCAGACAAACCGGGCCCGGGGTGGCTGCTTAGAGGATGTTAGGCAGTTTGAATCCCCTTTTGGGTTTGATTCCGATTTGCCCATTCTGGCCACTGGGCTTTTCATCCTCATCCCCCAGCGTGTTGGCCGTGTGCTGCAACCTAGTAATCCGTGGAGGCGGAGATACTGGCTTTCGGGCTTTGGCTCCTTATTCCGGAGGACGGGTGGCCTGGGCGAGCCGGCCTAAGGTCAATCGGCTATGACTTTTCGGGTCCTGTCGTTGTGGGGAGGCGGCTTGTGCTGTATCCATCTGCATCACGGACCCGAACTGTTTGGGTTATCGAGGGAGGTGGTGTGTACGGCTTCCTTGGTGGCCTCGCCTCTCGGCATGCTTAGGCTGCCACCTCACCGAGATAGACGGCGGTGTTAGCTTCCTGGTGCAGGGCCCTGGATATGCGGCTTCCGGCCCTGCATCACCCGACTGCCGCGCGGGGTTTTTCTTTTCTGGGGGGCGCACTGCCGCGACTTCTTTTTGCTCTCCATGGCAACTTCTTCTCCCCCCTCCCCCTCAAAACTTTCTTTCCCCCAAAATTCTTCCCCTCCTCGCCGCACTAGCAAGCGCCAGAGGAGGGAACCTGAGATGGTTGGGCCTGGTGCCCAGTTACCGGACATTGGTAAGAGTCGGGACCAAGTCCCGATGTTCTTGGTGGTGACAGGCGAGGGCCGAGATGTTACACAACTCGGTCCGTTCGCTGTCCACAAAGCACTCAAAGGGATCTGTGGTTCCGATCCGAAGAGTGTCTCTCGGCTCCGTGCAGGGGGATACCTTGTGGAGGTTGAGGATGGGGCTCAGGCAAAGAGGCTTTTGAAGGCGGGTGCACTGGGGTTATGCCCGGTGCGTGTGGAGCCGCATCGTACCCTAAATAGCAGCAAGGGGGTCGTGACGTGCTTTGATTTGAGGGGTCTCAGCGATGATATCATCCTGGACGAACTCCAGTCACAAGGCGTTACGGCTGTGAAGCGTTTGACGCGGAAAGGTGAAAATGGTGCCCAGCCAACTGACACCTTTTTCCTGACCTTTGATACGCCAGTTGCACCGCAGCACATTACTGCCGGTTACCTGCGGTTGAAGGTCAGGACTTATGTACCGAATCCAATGCGGTGTTTCCGCTGTCAACGCTTCGGCCACACCAGCGGCTCGTGTAAAGGTAAACCTACCTGTGTTAGCTGTGCTCAGGCAGCCCATGAAGGCGCTGATTGTGCTGGCCCAGAGCAGTGCATCAACTGTGGTGGTCAGCACCAGACCTCTTCGCGGGACTGCCGTGTTTATTTAGAGGAACGTCGTGTGCAGGAATTGAAGATGAAGGATGGGCTTTCCTACTCGGAGGCCCAGAAGAAAGCTAAGCTATCGGCAGCACCGATGACCAGATCTTTTGCACAGGTGTGCAGTGCGCCATTGCCTGGCCCAGTTAGTGAGTCTGCTGATTTAGCGGATTTGCGCGCTGAGCTCAGGTCTTTGACGAGGACGGTAGGCATGCTTGTTACTTTGTTGACCCAGCAACATCCATCTTTGCAGGGTCTTTTGGGTTCTTCAAAACCGGTTGATGCATGCCGTCAACATCTGCCCAGCCCTGCTACTGTTCCTGTTCCTGTTCCTGTAACTTTTCCCAGGCAGGTTAAGGCTGTAGTTAAGCCTCCTCCCGCCCAGAGTGCACCACAGAAAGTGTCGAAGAAGGCTCCTACTGGTACATCCTCAGCACCACCCGTGAGGAAGTTGCCACCAGAAGAGAAGGTGAAACAGTCGTCGAACAACCAGCTTGCTGAGGGGTCCATTGCGTCCCCTCCACAATTTGATCCTCCTTTACCCATGGAGCAGGGAGATATTTCCTGTTCCACTTCTCCTGGGCTTTTTCCTCCTTCCGAGGACAACTTCGTTCTGGACCTCACTCCGGCTTGTGATTCGGGGGAGGATTCAGATGTTTTTGGGTCGCCCAGGGGAGGAGTTGAGGAGGATGAATCAGTTTTAGGCCCGTCCTAATGCCTGCGCATTCCATCGTTCAGTGGAACTGCCAAAGTTATCGGACCCATGCAGAGGAGCTGCGGCTGCTTTTGTCGCATTGGCGACCTCTGTGCTGCTGCCTTCAGGAAACTTGCTTTAAGGCGTCGGATAATCCGGTTGTTAGGGGTTACTCTGTCTACCGTCTGGATGCAGACCCTGTGCCACGTGCACATGGTGGTGTTGCAGTGCTGGTTCAACACTCTCAGCCGCATGCCAGTGTGCCTCTGCACACTAGATTTCAGGCGGTAGCAGTTCGAGTTTCTTTTCAATTCGATATTACTGTCTGTTCGGTTTATTTACCGCCGGATGAGGTCTTTGGGGTTGGTGACCTGGAGGACCTGGTTCGCCAGCTCCCTGCTCCGTTTCTCCTGCTGGGCGACTTTAACAGCCACCACGTCCATTGGGGAGGACCTAATACTGACAACAAGGGCAGGATCCTTGAGGAGTGGATGCAGAGGGGGTCCGTTTGCATCCTGAACGATGGAGCCATGACACACTGTAACCTGGCCACGGGCAATTGGTCAGCGGTGGACTTAGACTTTTGCTCCCTTGCCGTCACAGTTCACTTCACTTGGGCTGTCACTGCCGATCTGCATAGAAGCGATCACCTCCCCGTTGTGTTGTCCATGACACAAGGGGGTTCTGTGGCTTCCAGGCCAGCCCGGTGGGCGCTTAAACGTGCTGAATGGTCAGCCTTTGCTGAGGCTGCTGTATTTCAGCGTGCGGTTGAGGACTTTTCTGATGTGGATGAACGTTCCACTCATTTCGCTGACGTGGTCCTTGCTGCTGCTCATGCTACTATCCCGCGTTCGTCCACACAGCCGCGGCGGGTTCCTGTTCCGTGGTGGACGCCTGCTTGCGGGTGGGCTATTCGGGCCCGCCGGCGAGCGTTGCGTGCATTTACGGTCGTCCCAAATACTGACAACTTTGTAGCCTTTAAGCGCTGTTGGGCCCATGTCAGGTATGTCATCCGTGAGGCTATACGTGCTTCGTGGACAGCTTATGTTTCGTCGATCACGCGCTCCACGCCTTCTCAGCAGGTGTGGCGGAAGGTGCGCCAGAACTCGGGGAGGAACGTGTCTTCCCCGGTTTCACAGCTGAAGGTGGCGAATTCCGTGATCTCTTCTGTGCCGGATATTGCCGACTGTCTTGCGTCTGCGTTTGCGCGGGTCTCGAGTGATAACCATTATGATCCTGGTTTCCTCAGAATAAAGCGGAGAGAAGAGGCTCACTCTCTAGACTTTCGCTCCGACGGGCTAGAGGAGTACAATTTACCGTTCACCAGGCAGGAATTTGTTTCAGCTTTGTCCAAGTCGCATGACTCAGCCCCAGGGCCTGATGATGTTCACTATCAGCTGTTGAAACATCTGCCTCTTGCCTCCCAGCAGTTCTTGCTGGAGATGTTCAACCGTGTGTGGGCAGAAGGCTCTGTTCCGGCAGCGTAGAGAACAGCAGTGGTCATCCCGATTGTGAAACCGGGCAAAGACCCTGCTGCTCCTTCCAGTTATCGCCCAATCGCTCTGACTAGCTGTGTCTGTAAACTTATGGAACGGACGGTCAGTGAGAGGTTGGTCTGGGTGCTGGAATCACGCGGATTCTTATCTTCGTCCCAGTGTGGCTTTCGGCGTTTTCGGTCAACCATCGATCATCTGGTTGCCCTTGAATCGGATGTGAGGGAGGCTTTTCGCCTGCGTCAACATCTGGTTCAGGTTTTCTTTGACTTGGAGAAGGCTTATGATACGACCTGGCGTTATGGGATTCTCCGTAATCTCTATGACTGTGGCTTGAGGGGACAGATGCCACTGTTACTTTCCGCTTACCTCTCCGGCCGTTCTTTTCGTGTTCGTGTTGGGGCGACTCTTTCCCGCCCGTTTGTCTTGGAGAATGGTGTGCCTCAAGGGGGTGTTCTTAGTGTCATCTTGTTTGCTATTGGGATCAACCCCATTGCTCAGCAAGCTGCTGTTCCCCAGTCATTGTTTGTCGATGACTTCGGCCTGCGCTTTCAGGCAGCTCGCATGCAGACCTGCGAGCGGCAGCTACAGCTGGCGATTAACAAAGTCCAGACCTGGGCAGTCAGTAATGGTTTCCGGTTTTCCCCGGACAAGACTGTGTGCATTCACTTTTGCCGCCAACGAACACTGCACCCGGATCCTTGCCTGTACTTGGGGCAGGCGCAGATTCCTGTTGTCCCACAGGCACGTTTCCTGGGTCTGGTGTTCGATTCCAGGTTATCTTGGCTTCCACACTTGCGCCAACTTAAAGACAAGTCTTTGCGGGCACTTAACATCTTGCGGGTTCTGTCGGGCACTTCATGGGGTACCGATCGCACTGCCATGTTGCGCCTCTACAGAGCCCTTGTCCGCAGCAAACTTGATTATGCGTGCATGGTGTATGGTTCGGCTAGTGACTCGACTCTCCAGGTGTTGGACACTGTGCATCACAGTGGCCTGCGTGTGGCGACTGGGGCATTTCGAACTTCTCCAGTGGTCAGCCTCTATGCTGAGGCCTCGGAGCCACCTTTGGCCATTCGTCGGCGGAAGCTGGCCATTCAGTATGCTGTGCGTTTACGTGCTGTGGAATCCAGTCCTGCTTGGTCCATGGTTTTTGGGCCAGACTTGCGAGTCGGTAGACGCAGGGTGGGTAAGGGTGATTTCCGCGATAGGCTCCAGCAGTCCTGTCAGGAGATAGCCTTTGAAATGCCCAGCGTCTTGAGGCTTGGGGGGATGCCAGTGGCCCCTTGGCTTGTCCCAAGTGGCATTTTCATTTTCGCTCTGGCGTCCCTCCCGAAGAGTTCCACTCTGCCAGCAAGGTACTTGCAGGTGTTCCGGCGGCTGTGTTCTCAGTACGCCGGTTATCAGCGGCTGTTTACTGATGGGTCGAAGTCAGACGCTGGCGTGGCTTGTGCTTGTGTTTGTAAGGGAGTGACGGTTGCCCATCGCCTTCCATCAGGCTATTCTGTGTTTTCTGCAGAGCTCTTGGCTCTCGGTTTGGCGGTGGAATGGATCCTTGGCCTTCAGGGCACGCATTTCATTATCTTTAGTGATTCCATGAATGCCCTGGAGTCCTTGGCGACTTACAATCCACGGAACCCCTTGATACAACGTGTCCAAGCTTTGCTTTCCCGCTTGCCTGGCCAGCGGAAAACCGTGCTTTTCTGCTGGATCCCGGGCCATGTTGGGATAGGTGGAAATGAGCAAGCGGATTCTGCAGCAAAAGGGGCCCTTTCTGGCCCTCTCGGAAGGGATCTCAGCCTTGTTCCCTCGGACGCTTTTCCAACTCTGCGTCTAAGGTTACACGCTTTTTGGCAAGCCTCGTGGGATGGACAGGATGGCAATAAATTACGAGCTATTAAAGGCACTGTTGAGGAATGGCACTCAGCGTGTCGCCGCAGTCGCCGTGAGGAGGTGGTGTTGGCCCGTTTGTGCATTGGTCACACTCGACTTACTCACTGTTTCCTTTTGCGGGGGGTTGACCCTCCTGAATGTTATTGGTGTCGGCGGCCACTTACGGTCCGGCACTTCCTTGTTGATTGTTGCCATCTTGATGGTTTTCGTCGTCGTTTCCATCTTCCGCATGACATTGTGCGTCAATTGGGCGATAAGTCTGTCCTCCTGTCCGGTGTTTTTCAATTTTTGCAGGAGGTACAGATGTATGACAGGATTTAGGATAGGGGTTTGAATAATATCTCTGTAATGTGTGGTGCAGTGGCAACCCGGACCACTGCACTGTGACTGAGGTTGGCGCTAATGACCAAGCTGTCGACGCGCCATTAAGCCTCATCCCCCCCCCCTTGTGTGTGAGGTGGATCCCGTCGTGTGCCATTAGTGTATGATCTTCACAGATGGCTTGGTCGATGAAGATGAATGAGAACTTTTGGGAAACGCACCATTTGCGCAAAAGAACATTGCCAGGTCCAGGAGCATGGATTTGCACTGCCACCCAAGTCACGCACATTTGAGTCGCCCAAAATAACAGTTTGCGAGGACCAAGAGTCACTGATGATTGGTGGCGATTGCGATTTAGAATCAACCGTTGGAGTTGGAGCAATAGGATTTGTGCAAGATGATCCCCGCTCAGAGTTCTTTAGGGCTCAGAAACGTGAAAAATGGGAAGACTGAGCTGGAGCTACATGGTTATCAAGCAGGGAGTTGGCCTTTGTTCCATTTTTTTTCTAGCAGGACGGACGGTAACATTAGGTGGAACAAGTAGAGCTGGTCAACAAGTTTAAACGCTTAGATTCGGTGGCAGAAGAATCGTGTGGATTCTTGGTTGTGTTAGGGTGATTTAAATGGGACGACAGCAATGATAGCTCGCCTTTTGAGTTAAGAGACAGATTGGTACAAACTTGAAGTTCGGGTTCGAAACTGTGTAGGTTTCCCTACTCGGCGGAACAAGTGTGGGAGGGACAACAGTGGGCGGACTGGAATCGTGTGCCATGTCAGGATACCATTGTTGACACGAACAAGAAGTCGTCACTGTATTGCCTGAAGGAAGCAACAGTCGCAGCTCACGAAGTAGGTCAAGCTGCATGGTTTGGTATTCTTCCCATAGATTTGAAAGAAACGAAGTAGCCCATACATCCAAGGCAGACATCATTGGCAATGGGTCAAACGGTGGTGGTTGTTCGCCAATAGAATGCATGATCGAGCCGAGTTTAGTGTCGATGTTACGGAGATCAAGGTCTTTTTCGAGGTTAAAACTGTCGAGTTTAGTTTGCATCCGGTTAGGTAGTTCAGCTATGGCAATGTCAGGTGGTCCGGTGGCGGAGGCCATGGTACTCTGAGGGCCCCTAGGGAGGATTGGTGACTGGTGAGAATCAAAAAAGATAGTCTCCCTCCGCTTAAAAGTGGATTGTCTACGATGAGGCGGGTCAACAGGGGAGCGAGACTGGTAGAGAAAGTCTTCTAAAGAAGATTTGATTAGCAACGAGACGTGGGGTTCGTGCGAATCCATGTTTCCCAGTTGCCCAGTAGGCTTGTAAAAGCAACCGTTGTTTTATGTTTATACCTAGCACGATTTATAAGCTAAGAATTTACTTGTGTACCAAATTTTATGGCTTTTAGCTCGATGCGCATGATTAGCCCAAATTCTGCCCAGTAACAGCTGTACTGCGCTTGGAGATTGAACTATTGAACCGATACTCAATTTTTTATAGTTTAAAACGTAGGTATGAAGAAAGCCTAGGGTCTTTTGAACATTATGTGACTACAATTGTTGTTGTTCTTTTTGTTTAGTACATTTTTCTCCCCTAGAGATCGAACCAAAGAAACGATTTTCAATTTTTATTCCTTAAAATTGAGTATGAAAAAGGCTCTCTTATAAAAGTTATTTTAAGGTGATTACAATATTCTTTTCTTTGTTATTCTTGCTGGAAAAAGGAAAAAATATTAGATTTTAGTATTAAAAAACGCTTAAGCATATAAAATACGGATGTAAGCCTTAAAAAACTTAAAGCTCTAAAGGAACAGATTTTAGAAAAAAGACATAGAAGCCATCAGTATCACACTAATACGTGTAAAAGAAGCTCCAGCATGATTTTCGAGATGCAGGAGCTTCTTTTACACATATTAGTGCGACGCTGATGGCTTACATGTCTTTTTCTTATATCTGTTCTATTAGAGCTTCAAGTTTTTAAGGCTTACATCCGTATTTTATACGCTTAAACGTTTTTTTTAAATACTAATGGATCCAACGTTCACCGCGATACCATGACCGGGGTTTGAACTAACCAACTGTAGATCTCTGTACAGACACTTCTGTTATTTGTGATATCTTGCAGGCTTACGGAATATGACTATTTAAGGATATTATTTTTTGGTGTCGTTATTATGTTTGCTTTACTCCTGGATAATTTTGCTGCAAGTTCGTATTTTGATTTAGTGATATGTTTTTAGTGCTAGTTTTCTTATGGTTTCATTTCTAAAGCTTCTAAAGCTTCTAAAGCTTCTAAAGCTTATAAACAATTAACCAGTATATTGATAACACTCAAATTATTTTATGTTTATTTTTTGCATTCACAGTTTGCAGTCCACGATGCGAATGTGGATCAACACTACGAAGTAGAATATTATCAGGAAATGATATCTCTACAGCAACGACAATCTATAACAGAGCTAAAGATTGAAAAGGTAAAGACAAAGTTTTATTTATCTTTTATGAGACTAGAAACCATATTGGTTTTGTATTAAAGTGTAGCCAACTGTAAAAACTGTAATTAACCACTTTTGTCCGTCATGAAGTCTATCTTCGCATTCTTCATTTAACATGAAAACCTGATTTATGTTACCAGGAAAAACGTGTATTGTGTTTTTTGCCGACGACCCCCTCACCCCCATAAAGGGCTCGTTTTCATAGGCACCTGACGTTACTAACCGGCCCTAAGTTATAAATAAGAATAGTTACGGATTACAACTAGCAACCAGGACCATACCGTGCATGGAGAGGTGGACGATATGGGAGAAGATTTCTGTTAACTTCCTGAAATTTGTGTATAGTTATAGACTATATGTTAGCCCATCGTCATCATGATTTAAAAGGCCATCTCATTTAACGCAGAAACGTCAACTACATCTGCTCGAAATACCACATTTTTTAAGGTTTCCCGCAAAGGTCATGTTGTTCGAAGTCGTGGTATCATTTAAATTTGTTTACTTGGTGGGGTTACGTTAGTGGGTTTTAATGATTTGCTAATGATTGTTCTTTACTTTTAATTTGCAACCTTTGTGGTTTACAAAGGTGTTAGTGTTACTAGTTTTTCCGACACTTCAGTTTTGGTTTGCGGAAAAAAACATATTTTTTATCTAGTTTTGAAAAATTTGTTACTTTGATAATTTTTTACAATTTTTTTGCTACATGCGAGTAGAATAATCTACGTAGTGCATGTATTGAAAACTGCACAAAATTTAAAAATTAACTTCAAGAAAATCTTGTATAGTTGGCAAAAATTTAAACTGAATTACTTATTTTATTTGCTATTTATTCATCAGTGCAACTTATCGATGGTGAATGGATTGCAAAACGATGGAAATTGTTAACCACACTACATAAAGTAACTTTCTGACAAGTTCGTATTTAAACTCAAAATCGTGCATGTTAATCGTGTATGTTAATCGTGCATGTTAAACGTGTCAAATCGTGCATCGTGTACCTTTAGCTGTTAACATGTAAAGAATGTGCGTGTTAGATATGTCTAATGAAAATGTTTGGGCCGGTAAAATCAACCATGGCAATCCTTTCCCATTGGATCAACTTGTAGAGCTGATTGGTGGTTAGGTTGAATTGCATTGGACAGTCTTTTGCAATACACCACCATCTGGTACATCATTCAGATTTCTCCAACAAATTTTACCAATTCGTACAGTAACGCAGTCTGAAAAAATACTTTGAAACAGGCCTAGCAAAGCTTGCTCGAATTTCTGGAGAAGCATGGTTAACTCCCCAAGTGGGTCGTACCCCAGAAGCTAATGCATTTCTGCTGCTTTTGTACCTATTAAAAAGCCGAAAGTTAAAAAGCACTTTAGTAATTAAAAACACATACAGAGTAGCCATCAAGTGCTGGTGAAACAACGAAATCACTTAAGTTGTTTGACATGTTTTAGTGATTTCGTTGTTACACCAGCACTTGATGGCTACTCTGTGTGTGTTTTTTTTTTGTACCTATTACTTACTTCATGACAGCACTTTTTCAAGGTATTGGTAAGCAATTTAACATGTGTGTCTCAAAAGTCTGACCTATACCAATAACATTTTATCTACTTGTTGTAGGCAACTGAGACCGTGTTGTAGGACAACTGAGACTGAGACTATTGACTATTGACGGTCAAATTGTGTACTCTGTTGTATATTCTCGTGAATATTTGCACCCTCAAATGGGTCACAGGAATTTATGTTCCGTCAAATAGAACAAAACGTTATTGAAGTTGGGTCAGACTTTTACACCAGCCTGCATGCCAGTTTCTTGTGTATATGACAAATGGTTTAAATTTTGCAATCTGAAAATTTTTTATTGCATGCCATATTGCACTACTATTTGGATTTTCGAAAAACTAAAAATTTCATTTGAATTAGTTCATGCTCATGGCCTTAACTGTACGACAAACAGACAGACAAACGGTCAAATATACAGAAGAAAAGGAGAAATCAAGTGTTAAAACAGGAACTCATTCGCTTCGCTCCATCGGTTAATAATATAGATATGTGTGTGGTCTTATTGACGTACTTTTCTTTTAACATTTGGGAAACTCTTCCTCGAAGTGTTATTGCAATCATTTCTGAGTACGTTTCAAAGTTAAAAAGTTTCAAGTTTAAAAATCAAAACCGAAAATCAAAACCACACCGAAAATAATACAGAATTATGGGGATATATAACTAATAATCAAACAGGAAATGCATAAAAATTTTATTAATAGTGTTAATTAAAGCTGTTAAAAAAATTTTTAAAGCAAATTAACTGTTTGCAGATTAGCATGGTAGTGTGTTGTGAATAATTAAAAGCCTGGCATAAATTACACTTATGTATCAGTAAACCTATATTTCGATATTAATGTCCAGAGTGCTATCTTTGAAGTATAAAATATGAAAGATACCTACGTTTTTGCATCAGTTGTTTTCTGAATCATGTGGATTCGTAGTCAAAACAGGCCCTAAAAGTATATTTTACATCAATTCCCTAATCAATGGATAATACTGTTGGTAGTGAGGGCTCGGTAAACTGTCAATTTGAGGAAACCTAACGTGCTAGTGTTATAATGGTTTAAAACACAAGAAACATGATAACAAAGATTCATTATTTCGTTAGGAGTTACGAGAATTTATCAAGAGGACAAGAAAATATTTCTAAGCATGCAACAGTCAACGTGTGTTCATTTAGTCAAATACATTCCTACTCTTATACGCAGCACTGTAACAGTCTGATATAGGCAGCCTGGATATCTACTTGGACTATATACATAGGTCGCATGAACCTCTCATTTGTGTAATTTTTACGGGGGATATTTCAGCAGAATCTTCATTTCATAAGATAATGTCTAGTATGAGGCCACTTAGATTGATCACTTTACTTATCCTGGGTAAACTTATAAGGAGGCATGTTTAATGTGAGACAAACGTCAGTCAACCTATTTGGAAACAGGATGATATGACAAAGATGACGTGTTGTTGTAACTCTGGATAGTTCAGTAAACGAATGCAAGCTTGGATGTAAAGATGTACTGCAGGTATCATGCGACAAGTTACAGACATATGTCACTTTGCATTACAGCCATGTTGGAAAAAACAGTGTACCCCTTCGAGCTGACTGTCACTGAAAAACAAGAAAACCAACGATTCAGGAGATAATCGAGAACATTCCAATACACAATACCATCAGGGCAAACACTCGTATATGCTATTAGAATAGTGAGAATTGAGATAATTGAAAACTCGAAAATCAGTTAAGAGCCTTCATACAATTGCTCTAACAAAGTTCACTGCACCTTGCGACCAAAGTCATCTTCGTTCAGTACACATTGTAACAAAAACCGACTTGGTTCACTCCGCCATACAACAGATGGCATATTATTCCTTCAGAACACTAAATCGGGTTCTCTCTCTGAAGCCATGATGTGATCGGTATTCAAGTCGTTGGTATGCAAGTAGTTGGTAATCATCTGCACCAGTAATGACACTATTCCCATCAATTCACAGCTTGGTTTTAAAGATTCTGAAATCAACGTCTGCTACACTTTTGAAAGGTGCAGCAAACTCAATGAAGACGTGGACCAATTACTTGGAACACTGCCAAAGCTTTCAGATTCACATGTGTTTTGAAGAGGTGACCCTCAAAAGAGATTCAGCTGTCTTTTCACTTCGACACCACAAAGCAATTGCTTACCAAAAAAGAAAAAGAAACGTAATTTTCTCCTGCGAACATCACTCTGCAGCCAAACATTTAATAAAATATTAGTGTTTAAATGATAGTAGTTGGGACCAACCGCCGACCACTTGAGGTTGCACAAAGCCATGCAGGGTAAAGGCAGGTCTGCCAACCAAATTACATGGCCATCCCAAGGCCTAGGTGAGGGTTGAATGACTAAGTTTCAGCATCAGGATCCTCAAGCCTTTCCCAATGTTCTTTGTCACTTCCATCCGAGGTTCCTTGACTCAAATGCACTTTGACTCCCTGGCTCAATTCATCCCCAACTTTTGTGGCAGGAGAAGGATCATCCACAGCTTCACCTTCCAGAATTGCTTCTGCAGCAGTTCATCATTCACTTGAGTCTCTTTGAACCCATACCTGTCCATTGTCATTAGATGAAAATATGGTTCACTGTCTACCGTGATGAAAGTTTTAATGATCAAGGCATCATTGATGAATTGAAGGAATGTCACAAGAGACTTTGTCGCAATGACCCAGTACGGTGATTTGTAGACAGCTGCAAGCTTCTTGGATAAACCTGCCTGGGCTTTCGGCTTGACATGATTCCGTATCATCACCAAGGACTTTATCTTGACTTCAGCCGGGTGTGCTTCTGGTCGTAGGCAATTTTTTTTTTATTCTTTGCTACTCCCATGAAATCGATAAGAACCAAATCATATCCATTGTCTAACTCCTGTTAACCAGTTCTGCATATTCCTACACCGTCAGCCTTGATTCCACCATCAGGGGAATGAATATCTGGAGGTAATTCCTAGGATCTTGTCTAAACAAGAAGTAGTTAGGAGTCTTTCCACTACTGTCACGCGGTGAGGGATCACTTATGTCATACTGTATAGCTGGAAGGATTGAAACCCAGCAGTCTTGTTTATCATAGGCGAAGGCTGTGATGCATGCCTTGAGAGTCCTATTCACCCGTTCAGTGGCGTTCACCAGTGGATGGTAGGCTTTGGATTAACTGTAGTGTTTCCCCGAAGTGCTTGAGCATCTCCTCGCAAACTTTCACCATAAAAACTGCCCTTTAGTTTAAGATCAAATTTTCAGGAGGCCTATGGTGTTGCTACTTTCTGTAAGAGCTCGGTAGCTGTTGTTCTTGCAGTCATGAGCCATGTGGGTATGAGCCACACACACACTAAGGTAGTCAACTATGCATAGGGCGCACCTGTTGCACATTCTTGTTTCTAGCAGAGGGCCAATTAATCGACTCAAGCCATGTGCATCGGTTAAGATGTAATCACATATTGCATGTTCCCCATCTTTTTGGGTTTAGGCCGCTTTATCCCGTTGACACGTTTCACAGGACCATACATATTGCTTGGTATCAGCCTTGGCTAATAGGCAATCTTCCTCAGTCGAGCAAGCATTTTGTGCACTGCAAGGTGATGGATTGATTGTGGTCATAGCAATCTTGCAATTAGTTGCTGCAGTTTGGTACATACAGTCTGAAGTTCCCTTCAGGCATCTGCCGTCCTGCACCGATATATCATTGTAGTCGACCAGACCATCTTTTCAAAGACAAAATTTTCATACATTCTTGTTCGAAGTGTCCAGACTCATTGTGCATGTTCCATTGTGGGTGCATCTAAACTTATGCTACCCTGTTGATCTTAGCCTTTGCACACTGTGCTTACTTGACTGCCACTTGTATGTATGTCCACAATAGCTGGAGATCTAATGTACAACATGAATTTCACCAGAGCTTCGAAAGCTTCTTCAAGAGATCCAGCTGGTTGCATGGGTTCCAGAGGATTCCGAGAGAGGCATCTGCTACGACATTCAGTATTCTAGGCTGGTGTACCACCGTGAAGTCAGACATTTGTAGCCGTATAGTCCATCCCGATATACATCCTGTTGTTTTTAGACAACCACCAAAGAGCTTCATTGTCATGACCAGCAGAAAGTGTGTCCCCTCTAGGTAATGCCTACACTTCTCAATGGATTCTACTGCTGCCAAAGCCTCTTTCTAAAAAGTTGAAGTAGGTTCCTCGTAAAGACTGTCTTGTGTTCTTTGGTTCAACGCAAGAAACATCTTTCTTTGTTAATCGGTAGACCTGAGGGCCATCTCAGCAAAATTTCTGATGAACTTCCTGAAGAAGTTGGAGAAACCCGAGAAATTCTCCTACCTTTTTCCTGTGGGTTGGATGAGGATAAATTTTCAATGGCGCACAATGTTCCCTGGTGAGTTCACAGGCCTATCACATAACTCGGAGTCCCAAAGTTTACAGTTCTGGCGTCCGAAGGTTACGTTTTGATCATGTATGTATGAACCCATACTGGTTAAAAGATTCAAAGATCTTGTGGAGTGCATGTATGTTTTCTTGAATGGTATGTGTGACCACAATTATCTCATCCATATGTACGATATATATTTTGCACGCAAGACCATCTAGGACTACTGCCATAGTATGTTGAAAGGCAGCGCTTGACGTCTTGAGACTGAATGAATCACTTTTCTTATATACATCCCGCTGTGATAAGACAAACATGGTACAGTTTTCTAAGTGTAATGGTACCTGATGGAAGCCTTGTTCTTCATTTAAAGTTAAAGGTGATAAAGTAATGAAGGTGAATACCATTTCCGATCTTGTCATTACCCACCCGTCTTTATCTCTGCAACAAGAACTGAACGAAAGCCACCTCCATTTTTATTAGTTAAGGAGAATGGCGTGCCCCATTCACTGATGGTACCGACAAGCCCGTCACTTCAGAGCGGCTCATCAATCATCTTTTTGATCTTATAATGTCTGGAAGGGGTTGGATACATCCACTGCGATACTAGTTTAGGAGTACAGTAGAACTCGATCTTATGGTAGTAGATGTCCGTTCTGCCTGGCTCTCCAGGAAATATAATTTCGTATTCGTTCAAGAACACTTATAAAACCTCAAAATAACTGTCCAAGAGTGCACTGAACTCATCGGTTCCAGAAGCCATCCCCATTCGCCACACTGGGTTGACTTATGTCCCATGAGATCCCTCCATGCTGAGAGAGGAATCTGTAGTCTTTGTGTGGAATGAACTAGCCTTTGTCATTTCTTCTAATATATACGATTATCCATGGCCTTTTGAAGAAAGACTTTCCCAGGGTGCATCTGCATGCCATCTTCTCAAACACGTTGAAAGCAGTGTCATGATTGACAACTATGAATAGTATTATGGCAACTGAAACTGGCTTGATGACCGTATTGTCTGCCAGTTGAGAATCGGGACCTTCGTAGGGTTTCAGTGGAGCGTCAAACCAGATCACATTAAGGTAGTATTGCTGAATCTCAAAATCACTGATCCACGCCGAAGCCAGCATAGAAATTCATTTCTTGAATTGTTATTGGGATGGTGTGATCCATTGACTTCTCATTAGCTGCAAGCGTGTGGGGTTGGGTTTGAGTGGATGGGGCAAGTGGTGGAAAATATTCCATTTCACCACATTTGAAGCACGCCGTGGTCTTCATCTTATCAAATCTGGGTTACAATGCCAGCCTGGAATGCCACCGTCAAAATGCCATGGGCAAAATTTTTTTAATGATCTTTTCAAAAAATCACAATGTATAAACATAGTCACAATGTACAAACCTTGTCAGATTGTCACCTTGGCAGAGTCCACCTTGACAGGTTGTCTATTTAACATTTTTTAAAAGTCACAATTATATCACAAAAAAATATAAATTAATGATTTATAAAACAGCCCCCCCCCCCCCCCTCCCTCAATGTTTATCCGTTTGACCTTTGTAGATTTTTTATTTTATTTATTTATTTATTTTTTTGGTGACAAGAATACAGAATGAAGTAACCATGAGCTATGGATTTAATTGACTTAGCCGAATTTTTAACATTGGGGCGAAACGCCTAGAGACCGTACAACAGTTTGGACTAGTAGATAACGATCCTGGGAAAATTCAAAAAGTGAATGAACGTAACAAGCACTTCAGTGTTAATAATTTTTTACCTACTTTTAAACAATACTGGATGGCACTACGACACATTTGAGAACAGTGTATTCCCTTATTTAAAACACAGCCGATTTCATTTGCAAAACTAATGGCTGCATTGACTTTTTTTTCACGTTGTCAGAAATCACGTTGTCAAAAGAAAATTTGTATAGCCAAAAAAAGTGCGCAGGAAGCAAGGAAATAACATACATCAAAATAATAAAGTAACCAGCGTTGCGGTATTCTTTTGTCGTTATAAGCATAAGAAAAATTCATTCAGTGTCGTGGCGTCATGTGCGTGAAATTCAGGAAGCCAGTGCGTTGAAAAAAATTATCCCCAAAAAAAAATCCAAAGGAAAAAAATCCACGGAATAAAAATCCAATGCCATTTTTTTTTATTTCATTATTATTGAAAATGAATCTAAGTAAAAAAAAACATATGCAAAGAAAAAATCCAAGGAAAAAATCCAGGAAAAAAGATAGAGAGAAAAAAGTCCAGAGGAAATAAAATCTAAAGAAAAAAATCCAAAGGAAAAAAATCCACGGCATAAAATTCAAATGCCATTTTTTTATTTCATTATTATTTTTGTATCATTTTCTTAGTGAAAGGTTATGTCGTAGTTCATTGTTAGTGTTACGAAACTCGTTCAAAGCTGCCTGGGTTTTTTTTTTTTTTTTTAGTTTTAAACTCCCTTTCTTCCCCAATACTTCTGTTCGATCCTTGAAAATTACAATAAAAATATATTATTGGTTTTTAGCCTGCAATGGCAATCTGTCGGAATTCCCGACTTTTCAGGTCCTGGAAAATAAAAAGACTCCCTACATTAAACTTTCCACCTTTTTCAGCAAGCGTACCAACCTTTTAATATACTCGCAATGTACTTCTCGCATCTAGTAGTTAGTTCCTAGTCCAGTGCGATAGCAAAAGTGTTGTGGTTGCCATGGAGCAAAATGTTATGTGGTGTCTATGACATCGTTTGGTTATATGGGCGCAGTCGAATAACCCGTGACAATACCATAAAGAATTCCCTTAAAGAAATTATTGTTTCAGAAACTTCTGGACTCTCATTACTGACCGTTTCGTTAAGAATCAGCAGGCAGTCAAAACCGATGGTGTGCAAAATTTTCAGTTTTTTTTAGCTTTTAGATATGAAAGACCATTTTGAAAATACACCCTAATACTGAACAAAAAACTACATTTAAAAACCAACCGTTTGTACATATCTGTTATTTCATTCTAGTATTTTACCACGTCCCTGACACACTTACGTGCTTAGCCGTAGCGCTATGAAAGTCTTTCCCTCACACCATTCCCTTCCTACTTTTTATCTGCAAATATTCATTGTTGTCCCACTTTTAGGCTGGCAGTCAGCAACTCCATGTTTCCTTGCCAGTCCTGCTGCTCCAGCAATACTGATTTTTTTTCATTTTTTTACTGATATCATTTATCCGTTTATAGCATTAAAAAATAATAGCTAAAAAAATATATTGGATTTTCTTTCCCTGGATTTTTTCCTTTGGATACTTTTCTCTGGATTTTATTTCCCAAAATTTTTATTGCAGAATTTTTACCGTGGATTTTTTTTCCGTTTACCATTGAAAATACGTTTAAATATAAACTTCTAGCACTTGGCGAAGTGACGCTAGTCACGAACTCAGGATATGCAAATAGATAACCTGCAAAATTTGTAAAACTTAAAAAAAAAAGTTGAAGTGGCACAGCAATTCGAGCTTAAACAAGACGATGTCATTGGGACTTTTTAAAAAGACCAGTAAAAAATTGTTGAAGTGGCATTTTATTGGTAGAGGGTGGCATTTTGTCCCGTGGCATTTTGACGTGGTGGCATTTTGACGAGTGGCATTCTGTCGCGGCACCGTGTTTTGAGCATTGGCGGCCCAAGCCAAAAATCTAGGTTCAATTCCCAGATTCACGATGGCACATGAATTATTTCGTCATAATTACAGCTCACTTGTCATTCTTAGCTGTTCCTGATGTTTACGACATTGTCTGTCTTCGTTTAATGGCAATCAATGTTGAGCCTCTTCAAAGACAAGGACGGCACAACGTCTTAACTGATCGCTAACAAAGAGTGTAGTCGGCTTTCAACAATGGCCTTTCACAATAATGTAAACCATATACAGCGGCATTACGTCACTGGCACCATTGTTGAAAGAAAGTGTTGGCCCAAAGAAATTCCCCTAAAAATTGACAAAACTTGCTGTCATACACCTAACTATGACACGTGACAGTATGCACGTGCCTCGACCAAAAAAAATTATTTAACATGTAATTAATTATTACTTATCAAGGAAGCGGTCCTTATGTAAGCCTCAGCATGAACTTCCATGTTAAACGTCAAACTTTGAACTCCTGTAGTCTCACCCAGAATTGACATAGACCAACGAAATTCGGTATTTGGGGTCGTTTCGTAACTATTTCACCACATTACAAATTTTAATGACAACAATCAAACCGTTCGGCGTCCACAGCATAGTCATTTCTTGTTGTTGTTGTTGTTGTTGTTGTTGTTGTTGTTGTTGTTGTTGTTGTAGGGACTCTTTGCCCTCACCTGGAGACCGAACCACTGATCCGATTTTCAAGTTCTATAGCTTAAAACGTAGGTCTGGACAAGGCCTTTCGCAGGCTGTTTTAACGTAACTACAATATTTTGACACGGAAAGCCAAATGGCCTAAAACTATTGCTCTCACCTAGAGATCGAACCAATGAACCGATTTTCAATTTGTGTAGCTTAAAATGTAGGTATTAACACCGACCAGGGCCTTTTGAACCCGATTTTGATGTGACTGCAGTGTTCTCGTCGGCAGAGCAATTATTATTGCAGAGCACTGGGCAGAAATCATTAATGTTGCAGTTGGGACTCTTTGTCCTCGCCTGGAGATCGAACTACAGAACCGATTTTCAAGTTCTATAGCTTAAAACGTAGGTATGGACAAGGCCTAGGGCCTTTTGCATGATATTTTAATGTAACTACATTATTCTTGACACGGAAAGCCAAATGGGTTAGAACGTTTGCTCTAACCTAGAGAATGAACCAATTTTCAATTTGCACAGCTCAAAATGTAGGTATTAACACCGATCAGCGCCTTTTGAACACGATTTTGATGTTACTGCAGTATTCGCATCGGCAGAGCAATTATTATTGTAGAGCACTGGACAGAAATCATTAGGTGGAGTAACACATTTTTGCAGAAATTTTGCAGAAAACATAAATTTGGTCCACAAGTCTTTCTTAACAGTAAAAATCGAACCAGCCATGGACCCCAATGAAATGCCCAAAGTGCCATCAGTGCCCCCCCCCCCACCCTCCAGCCCCAGAACCTCCTTGTGATGCCTCCCAGGGGTTTGGGCAACAAATTCTTATAGATCAAGCTAAAAACATGAAATTGGGTGCAAAAGTCACTCTTAGCAGTATAAAACGAATCAGCCATGGAAAAGACTCTCTTATAACAGTTATTTTAAGGTGATTACAGTGTTCTTTTCTGTGTTATTCTTGCTAAAACAAGAAAAAGAATAAGGGATATTAGTATTAAAAAACGCTTAAGCGTATAAAATACCGATGTAAGCCTTAAAAAACTTAAAGCCCTAAAGGAACATATATTAGAAAAATACATGTAAGCCATCAGCGTCGCACTAATACGTGTAAAAGAAGCTCCAGCTTGTTTTTTGGGTCGCTGGATATTCTTTTACACGTATTAGTGTGACGCTGATGGCTTACATGTCTTTTTCCAATACCTTTTCCTTTAGGGCTTTAAGTTTTTTAAGGCTTACATCCGTATTTTGTACGCTTAAGCGTTTTTTAATACTAATCAGTGTTATCATACTGAAAGTGTCAGCACTCTAACGCAATTAGTTCAGTGTTGATTGTAAGGGGGTCATTGTTTCCACCATTACTCCCATGCACGTGACATTTATGAAAAAAAAAACACCAAAAAAAATGAAAAGTTTCAAGCTTTCAGCCTACATGCTTTTTGTTACTATAGGTTAAAAAGTGAACGAATTGCATGCATTTGAAATAGTCATTTACTTGTGATTACACCATACATAATGATGGCATAACGCTTTTGTCTTGTCTCACGTAAGTTTTATAAAACTCAAGACTTTTTATTATTAAATGACTCACTGTTTCTGTTAGTTTTATATTTTGATTAGTAAAGTGGAGTAAAATATACTTTTAGGGGGGGCCTGCTTTGACTACGAATTCATCATGATTCAGAAAGCAACTGTTGATAAATATAGTTGCCTTTTATATTTTGTATTTTATTCCTCGAAAGATGTATTGTTGGACATTAATGTGGAGATATAAGTTTATTGTTTACGTTTGTAGGTTGTGCACCTGGCTTTCAGTAATTTGTGTATTTTTCTGATATTATGATCCTACTTTTCTTTCCAGATTTCCTACAAGAATAAGAAAACATTTAAATGCATTAAGCCTGATGAAGTAACAAAATGCCATAAGGATGTATTTGAAAGCATTCCAATCAAATGCAGGTAAAAATTGTTTTTATATTTTTTAATTGTTTGTCCAAGGACTATAGCTGACGTTTAATCATGTTAAGCTATTTAAAATAAATCACGTATTCTTAAAATTTAGGAGTTCAAATTTGTCGTTTGCATTTAAAGAAAAAAGCATAAATATCCTGCCCACAGAACTGCCAGACGTTGTATTACTGGTAGAATCGTTAGAATTGACAGATGGATGAAAGATCAGTGAATATAATGGTTATGGTAATTTTATTAGTTTTGGTCCCTGATTTTATTGTTTCGATACAAAAACTTGCTCTACTTAAAACATCTATCACAATGCCTGTTTGTTCTATTTTTGCAACGCGTGTTCCAATTCAAAACAGCTAGCCTTTCTTTCTTTCTTTTCTTTGTTTTCAAATGTAGATTCCTTTGTATTCTTCATTAGTTGTTTTGTTACTTTGATGGGTCGATAAGAGAGGTTCTTGACCGGTGGCATAAATAATTGGGTATGGCAGCGAGGGAGCTAGCGGCCCAAAAAACGTTCCAATGGGGAGAAACATATCTTGGGAAAAATCTATTTGCTATTTTCTTCAAAGTTTTTTATAGAGCCACACAAAGCAAAA
>JAHWFP010104045.1:0-18673 GCA_023313725.1 Lithobius niger | reverse complement strand
AAAGGAGTTGCCCTTTTCGAAAAATACCATTTTTCTTAAAAATAATATGTTGACAAAAGGTGGTGCGGCAGCACTTGAGAAAGGGCTAAAAGGTCTAAAAGGGCAAAAAAGGCTAAGCTGGGCAAAAAACGGGTCAACTAAGGAAAACGTCCGCTGGGGAATATAACTTGGTCTAAGGGAGCTATCTAATAGCATGGGGCAACATCAGCTCTCTCCCAGCATGAGGGCCCTGGGGGAGCGGGGGTAACATTTTACTTTAAAATTTTAACCCCATCCATTTGTAGCTCGTATTAAATTTAAGGCCTCTGCAAGAGAAGAAAGATGGCGAAAGTCCCACCATGATACGTTGAGTTTAACCAAAATTACAGGAGATCGAAATTCCAAAATGGCCACCGTAATCTTACTCCACTGTGATGACTAGGAAGTCGTAGAAACCGTAACCAGCCACCAAAATGCGTCCCTCATATCCTCTCAACAGACACCTTGGATGTGTGCTCCCCGCCGAAAAATATCCAGCAGAGAATGTCCCATCAAGAAAAAACCCGCAGAGAAGCTAATGGTAGCAGCAACCACATCAAAAAGGGTTAGGGCTCGAACGCACTAGGCGACCTCACCGCGCGACCAGGTTTTTCCCCCCAGCCAATGAGAATGAGTAGTGTGTGGTTTTACATAAACGGTAAGCATTCTCATTGGCTGCAGCGACCTAGTCGCGTGGCCAGGTAGCCTAGCGTGTTGAGCCAATGAGAATGATTAGAGTGTGGTTTTACTTAAACGGTAAGCATTCTCATTGGCTGCAGCGACCTAGTCGCGTGGCCAGGTAGCCTAGTGTGTTGAGCCAATGAGAATGATTAGTGTGCGGTTTTACATATTGACAGAATAAAAGCACTCAAAGTAGTTAACGTTTTAAAAAGCCAGCAAGTGCACATGTATACAGTAAAATGCGACGTTTCGGGATTTATCATCCCGTTGTCAAGCAAAAAATATATTTTATAGCATAAGCTACAAGTCAACAAGATACACTTAAATGGTTTCCCATTCACTTGTAGCTTATGCTATAAAATATATTTTTTGCTTGACAACGGGATGATAAATCCCGAAACGTCGCATTTTACTGTATACATGTGCACTTGCTGGCTTTTTAAAACGTTAACGGTTTTACATAAACGGTAAGCATTCTCATTGGCTGCAGCGACCTAGTTGCGTGGCCAGGTAGCCTAGTGTGTTTGAGCCTTTACAGATGAAGTAAACAACATGCTCCCAGAGTACTGTACAATATTATTAAAGCAGTAGTTGGATTAGACTAAAACTGAGGTAGGGGAATGCTTTGACCAATGCTCTAACTAACTTGGCCAAATGGTCTTTCCCAACCGCATGTACACTACTGTGGAAATTATCCTTATCTTTACCTGAGGACAATAACACGTACCTACATGTACAGTATCGGACATTAAATTTTACCCAATTCTAAAGGCACAGCGGTTTGCATCTCATCGCCTAACTGTTTCTGGTGCAACAATAGCTTACACGCACAGCGAACTATGGTTCGAACAAGTTGCTAAGCTGATGCTACTTCATTGTTGCATTCATGGTTCATCACAAAAAACAAGTAGCCAGTGAAAATAAATATGGCGCGTGCATTGGTATTGTAGTTTCTTTCTTTTTTATTGATTTGCGGCGCGAAACAGAAAGGAGCTTCCCGTCTTAAGCATTTGTCGGACTGTGTCCACGATAACTTCTGAAAGAATTATGCAATTCAATTAAAATTACCCATAATCATTTTATGCCCTATTTGTAGATTTAAATTTGTGAATTTAAGTTTAAATTGATTTGCCGTGCGAAACAAAAAGGAGATTCCCGTCTTAAGCATGTGTCGGCCTCAGAGGTGTGCGCCGCCGCGCCACGCCGCCGCCGCCGGGAATTAGTGACACGCCGCACACGCCGCCACTGGATGGCAAACTTTGGCGGCTCGCCGCCGCCGCCGCCGCCGAATAAGAAATCGTCAAAGGTCAAAAGAACGTCCAGATAGACACTGAATTACTTACATAGCGCAACAAATAAAACGAATCATTTGTTATGAGACGCTTGGGATGGGAGGGAACTTGCGAATCCCCCTGAGATTCACTTATACGCTACTTTCTGTTGCCTAGCAACTCTTGTCAAACGATCGCGAAAAAGTTTATTCCGCTAGTCCAAAGAACGCTAGTCTGTTCTGACTGCTGGACAACTGGCTACACGCACAATAGGCTACCGTTCCTTTTGTCAAAGGTAAGCAGCATTATAACAGCATTATAACAGCAGCATTATAGAGTAATATTTTTCTTATTTGTCTATGAGCTTATTGTTGCATAGTGTGATGTGAATACAGCCGCAGCGATAACAGAAATTTTAAAAGCGCTGGTTATAAACCATTCGTTAAATAAATGTTGAATTAACGAAGGTTTCCGCAGTCAACGTTAAATTATCATCTGAGAATTTGTCTATCCTGTCGTAATTGCGTCTTCGACACACACACAAATCATTGCAGCGCAGCAAACGTAGGATATTCAAACGAATGTTCAAAATTTGGTGTGCCTTCATGTCATATCACGTCTTTGATTTCCATGTATAGTTTATTATAGAACAGTGTTCCCTGTAGTAGAACGATATCAAGGTAACGATGTCGGGTTAGTATTTATCTTTGCCAGTCAATCCCTAAAAAAGCCTTGCGCAGTTCTAATGATTTTCGAACTTAAATCTACATCTAAAATACACAAATAACTGTAAATAACATAAAGGCAAGGAAAACAACGAAAATCATATACTAAAAATAACGTGGTATTCTTCAGCCTTCAGGTGAATACCAGAATTTACTTTTAAACGGTTTTGGAAGTGTAAAATGATGTGAACATGAATCTGTAAAAACAAAATTATATGGAAGTAGGCTATTTTTTAAAGTAACGTACCATGAATGTAGCAAACAAACTTAATGCTGTCGATGACTCGTTTATTTTAACTTAAATAATTGTTAACACTTATTATTTTTAGTCACGGAAAGAAATATTGAGAAACGTAGTCAATTTGTAGGTAGGCAGATCAAAACTATTTTAATTTTAGGGTGAAACATTAATTAAGTAGCCTAACGATGGTACAACGAAACACTTTTCTAACAAGTGTTTTTAAAATGTTTGTGTGGTTTTGCCACACTTAGCTGCCTTAGTGTAAAGCATATACTGCATTCTAGCAACCAGTCTACCATATGAGCAAGTCTTTTCGCGCTTTAGGTAACCCTCTTTTATTCAACAATGAAAAGTCAACACTTAGCTCGACAGAAAATTGTATTATAACGACGAGCACGTGTAAACGCCGCCGCCGCCGTGAACAGTGTACTCAATTCGCCGCCGCCTTCTGACTGCCGGCGCGCCGACCATCGCCGCCGCCGCTGCAAGAAAAAAACAAAAACGCCGCCGCCGTTCTTAATTTGGCGGCGCACACGTCTGGTCGGCCTGCCACCGAAAACGAAACAATGAATGACCAACAATGCAATTCCTTGACAGGAGAAAGTACTGCATAAACGGGCACTACAGCGAAGCCAACTTTTTAGGTGGGTAAAATTTAGAGTCCGATACTGTACCTGCATGTTTAAAGTCGATTCATTTAGTGTGGAGTCACAATCAGTACTGTAGTCGGCAGCCCCCTACGCCATTGTCAGCTTTTTGCTTTTTTGAATTTGTACGAATTTTATGTAGTTGTTTACACAACTTCTTCCGGTCGTTCCCCGAAAACAAGCTCAGTTCCTCCCCGACAGTGCTCCCCACCCCCTCCTCCCCGCGGCATCACTCTGGATGCTAACCAAGTGACGATTTCGCGTTAAAAAGTGTTAAATTTAGCTTCCTCCAGCAAGGTTAAAGTGGCACTATCACCAATTGAAAGTAGGCAGAACCGGGCAACATCTAGTGCTCCTTATTACTATATGGCACTTGCTTGCATCAAAGAAGAAATGCACAACGCCATTTCTACTAACGAAACAAACAAACCACGAGCCTCCTTAATTATTAAGAGAGACTTTGGTACGTCCTCGTGCACCTGGGAGCAATGTGTAAAGGTTAACTATATCATTACCGTTAGACGGGGCCATGGTATTTTTGTTCGCTTTTCAGTCGGTGATAGTGCCACTAATTTCTGTTGGCAGGGATATCGTTTGTTCTTTGGCTAACAGATGCTTCCCTTCTAAACAGGCATGCCTAAAAATGAATTACATTGTAAAAATAAATACACCAACTGAAAGATAAGTTGATCCTTTTCTTGCACTAACTTTTACTGGTATGAATATTACAAAAGCTTTTAGTTTAGCTGGGCTTACAAGTACGACCATTAAGATTTCATTTAAACGGTTTCTTGTTTCTTATGATTAAGAATGTGTTTTTTCAAATAATCCTTTCTCGCAAATGCAGCGGCACAAACTTCACAGCTGAACGGTTTTTCACCCGTGTGGGTCCGAGCGTGTCCTTGCAGAGTAGTCTTGTGAGCAAAAGCAACGCCGCATACTGTGCACTTGAATGGTTTCACTCCAGTGTGCGTGCTTTGGTGTGCCTGTAGATTGCTTCGTGTTGCAAATTTTGTATCGCATTCAACACAGCTGAAGGGTTTGTCACGAATGTGTTTAATTCTAATATGTGTATTTAAACCACAAGCCTGTGAAAACGTATTGCCACATAGTTGACATTTGTGCCTCCTTTCGCGAATGTGCACCAAGCGAATGTGCGTTTGCAGGTGGCTATGCTGTGAAAATTCTGATTTACATTCAGCACATTTGTACGGTTTCTCTCCAGTGTGCGTACGAATGTGGACTTTTAAACTGCTTGACTGGGAAAACGAAGCACTACACGTTTCACATTTGAATGGCTTCTCACCTGTATGCGTGCGAATGTGATATTTTAATGAGTGTCGTTGCGAAAATGCCACACTACAGATATTACACTTGTACGGTTTCTCCCCACTGTGAACACGATTGTGGGCTCGTAAAAGCTCTTTTTGTGAAAAGGCCTTGTCGCAAACTTCACATTCAAATGGTTTGTCGTCCGTATGCGTAAGAGTGTGTTTTTTTAAAGTGTCTTTGTGGTTAAACGCAGTGCTGCAGATTTCACATTTGAATCGTTTCTCCTTGCTGTGTACAAGAAAGTGAGTTCGCAAATTGCTTTGTTGTGCAAATTTTGCATCACAGACTTTACATTCGAACGGCTTCTCGCCAGTATGTGTACGAATGTGGGTTGTTAGGCTACTCGGGAGTGCAAAGGAAATATCGCAAATCGTACATTTGTACGGTTTTTCCCCTGTGTGTACATTTAGATGGTTTTTCAAACCAACTTTTTGCAGGAAAGTGGCGTTACAAATTATACATATTAAAACTTTTCTGTCACTCTTATGGGTCGATGCGTGCTTGTTCAGATGTTTCTTAATAGCAAATGCAGCACCACAAAATTCGCATTTGTGCGGCTTTTCACCTGTATGTGTACTCATGTGATACTGTAATCCACTTTGTGAAAACGACTTCTCACAAATAGTACATTTGTAGTTTTTTTCGCCCGTGTGTGTACGTACATGACTGTTCAAGTTTCCCTTCTGTGAAAAAGCAACATTGCATATTACACACTTGTACGGCTTTTCCTCGCAATGTACAGTGGCAGTATGTTTGCGCCTGTGTAGATATTGAGTAAACGCTTTACCACAAATCTTACATTTGTATGGTTTCTCACCACTGTGTACACGGACGTGTGCTCGCCAATTCGCCCAACTTGAAAATTTCATTTTACAAACATCACATTTGTACGGTGTTTCACCCGTGTGAGTACGAATATGAACACGTAATCTTTTTTTGGTCTTAAAAGAAGAACTGCATTCCTCACATTTGTACGGTTTATCGGTCGCACCATGACGTTCTGTTTCCGTACCCACATCATTCACACTTGAACTGTTTTTCCCTACCTGCTTTTCAACCGAGTCATTAAGGTTGTCATCCATCCTTATTACGAAATTGTTAAAATTCGGTTGAGATAACGGCTTCTAAAATAACGTTTGTAGAACGTTTAGAAGGACGTAAAAAAGAAGATTGTCATGGTACTTTGTTTGCTCGTGGGCAGTGGAACTATATAACGTGGCATCGGCTCGCAGAGGTAGGTAGATTGTATTGTTACACGTTTTCAATAAAGCTCATGCTCGGTTTCCTGGACGCTCATTGTTGCAAGTTATATCTGACTACCAATTTGCATTATTAGAGTTCCGTACTCATCTCTTGCTAGCTTAAAGACGAGTGAATTTGGTTAATGGCGTGGTTCCCTTTTTTGTGTGGGTGGGGGTGGGGGGCGGGGGAACGGGAGTTTGAATCACTATCGTCTGCTCTCCCCCCCCCCCCCCCCCCCCCACTCGACTTTTTAATAGCATTCTAAAATTTCTTAGAACTCTACCTCCCTTTTATTCTTCTGTACAGCCGTAAAGGCTGAGAAGACTATTGCAGCCATTTTGTCAGTCTGTCTACAGTGCTTTTTTTCATCTCAGAATGGTACCAGACAGAGACAAGCGGGTTTCACCATTAGATAACAGCGACCAAAAACTAGTTAAAAAACACGGCAAGTTAAAACATCGTTGGCTAAGAGGCTTTCTCGACGTAACCATAGGAATAGATGGGGCTGGGGATGGAAAAAGCAACTCCTTCTCCGCTAATGGTAACTCGCTGTTGGCACATGAAAACAGGAAGTGACAGCCATTAAAGTGTGTGCGGCCAATCTTGAGTTCGCCGCAGAACGAACACAGATAATCAATTGTACGTTTTTGGCAGCAGAGTGCCTTGTTGATATCCAAGATGGTTACAAACACAATGGCGGCCGTCGATGAAAGCCGCCCCCTCCAGGAAGACGTAGCCGCTCATAAAATACTTCCAGGACTCAAGATACGCCGCGCACAATAGCAAGTTTTGTTTTGAGGTAGATCGTTTAATATTACGAATTAGATGTATTGGTTTGACGCCGCCATCCTGTGTTAAGGTTAAAAGGTCCGTTGCGCATTTGGCGTACCGTTCTCTACTAATGCGAATAAAGGTCAAAGCCGCTGAAAGTGAGCTGTATACAAACCAACTTACAACACAAAGACTTGCATTGAATGACTCTGAGCAAGTGTAGCGAGCGAAATTCGGTGAGTTTGTAAGGAGTACAATACACCAACTTGGTACGTACATCAAAGTATCGCGAATTAGAAGACAAAAACTAATTCGTTCCATGCTTAATATAAGGTTTAGCTGATTCGAATTCAAAACAGCAAAGGAACACAAATAAATTTTACTGTAAGGTTTCATATACTGCAGTATTGCTGTACTGTTTAGTCCACGTGAAACCTTGCTGCCGTATCCTACCATTATACATTTAAATATAATTAAAACCGGAGCCCAACTTTCGAAACTTTTGATGCTAAAACAAAGGAAGAATAATGTAAGGCTACACACTCGACTATTTTCTGGGCTAAATTTTTCAGTTTTTTTTTCAGTCCAGTCGTCTACTTTCCGTTCATCACCCTACTTCATCATGATACATGCATCAGTTTTCAAGATGTTCAAGCACTTTTCCAGGCATGGAATTTCATTGAGTTTCCATGACATGTCCAGTTTTTTCAAGGACTCATACGAACCCTGAATTATCTGTGGAGCTGTGCTAAGCACACTACGACGATTAGTTTTTAACCATTTTAACCATCGATGTCGGTTAGCCAAGTAGAATGTACCAATCATTAGCCGACTAATCACGTGCAAAAGTAAAAATGGCAATAACATTTGAATACGGCAGTAAGGTTTCACGTGGGCTAAACAGTACAGCAACATTACAGCATCTGAAACCTTACAGGAAAGTTTATTCGTGGTTTTGACTTTGTGGTTTTGACTTCTGATCAGTTAAACCTTACTTTAAGCATCAAACGAGTTTGTTTTTGTTTTCTAATGTAGTATTGTTAAGTTGCTGTTATTAACATGGTCGATGTGAAGCGATGTAAAAGGGTAAATAAACAAGGCGATTTAGAGTCTGAGACTTTATATACAATAACGGACCCCGTAAAAAACTCATAAATACAAAAAGAAAATACACCCGTACGGATACACAAAATACAAAAAGAAAAATTTAAACTTTCCATACGGCATTCTATGCAATTAAAAAAAATCAATATGTTTGTGTTTGTTACCACTTCTTACACAGTTACCAGATTTTTTTTCGGGGGGGGGGGGGCGAAGAGTGAGGGAGAACGACGTTTGTACAGTACCTTTTGTCAGGAGTTGGATAAAGGTGAGTTAATCTGGTACGTGAGTGTCAATGTTAACATTACCATATGTCCCGTTCCTGAGTCTTGGTTGCGACCCCGTCCGACCAGTAGCAAAACTAGTGACCGTAACTGCTCTCTTGTTTAACTTACATTAAAGTTACATTTCTCCCAACGCCATTTTTCTCTATCCACCACATCAAGTACGGGCCCAAAGTTCTATTTACTTACCGTTATTCAATACCATGCTAAAAATCCGTTTTAAAATGTGGCGTCTACGAGATTTTCTGTTGAATTCTGGGAACTAATTTACTAGCATCCTGTGATTATATGATCCTTTGCGTGCTTACAATAACCATGACGTTTCATCTGTGTGTGTGTGCATGTACTAATTTTTAATCGTTTGCTAATAATTGCCATGAGAGCAAAAATTTAAAAGACTAATGCGTTAAAAATTAAAATCATTTATGCCAATAGATCGCCGAAGAAAAATTATAAGATACTAGCTCTACCCCCGGCGTAACATACGCCGGTCTAGCCGGTTCCGGCATAATTAAGCGAAATACTTTACTGGGTAGCACGAAATGAAAACCGGCTCGAGGTCCCCCTCCTTTTCTGTCTCCTTCCCCTGGTCACCTTTCCCCACATTCATGGTCAGATTTTTCCCCATGCGCCTACTCCCTGATAACCCTTTCTTCTCCCCACAGCCCCCCCCCCACCCTGAATTCCCCATCCCTACTCCCCTTCCCTTTGAAACCCTGTTGTTTTGTTTTTCGTAGGGAAGTAAATGTCTTTTTTCAATGGAGGACGCCACTGTTATGTTGGTGAATTGCGTGTTTGTTGATTGTTACAGACATTGTAGTTCGCTCGCCCTCTTTCATTTTAGTGCCACCAAAGCGAAGGATTTTGCTCAGTGCCACCCACGCCTATATATACGGTACCTTCCTAAACGACCAAACAGAGCGAACCAAACGCACCACATTCTCCGCGAATTGTGCGCCTCCTGTGGCCCCTCCGTTTGCGGGGCATTGTGATTCGTCCTCATCCTGCATTCCGCTGAAATGGTCCGCCTGTCCCAAGCCACTCCGCCGCGACGCACTGGTCGATTACCTGCCTCCAGAATTATAGTATCTCAGCCACCTCGACCTCCGCCTTCGGTTCCCTTTCCGGCCTTGATGTCTTCTTTTCCAGCCGTTCGGAACGGGTTACCTCGCCGTGGTGCCCACCGCGTAACGTCTCTCCAGCCTAGTGGACCACTATTGCCTCCGGTCATCATCGATGCTCCACTCGGTTCCTGTTAGGCGTCATCTCATCGATTCAATCCACCTCAGGGTCTTTTTCTGCCAACACCTTTCCCAAGGTTTTCATGCTCCTTTTCTGGCCCATCCCACCCCTCCGAACCTGTCTTCGTCGGGATTTCACCTTCACCTTCACCTTCCTCCATCCCATTTACCGTCATCCTCACCTATTGCTACAGGACTTCATTCACCAGACTTCCTTTCCTTGGAACCTCATTCCCCAGTCCTCTTATCCAAGACCCCATCCTTCCGGGTGCCTGGTATCACCCCTTTAGCTAAAGCCTCGACTGCTGCTAATATTCCTCCTATGGCTAAGGCCCGGCGCCAATTGGGCAACCAAACGACAGAGCAACCAGCAGCCAGGAGCCAACGGCTGTCGGCAGCAGCTGCTGGAATCCATATTGGTTGATGCAAATGGCGGCCTGAAGCCATTTTCGTGATACCGGTAGCCATATTTCCCATCTCTGAACAATTCGAACCCATTCAACCAAGTTGCAGGGGAACCAGTGGTTTTCACCTCCAAAACGAGGCTACATCCTGGCATTTCCGCAAACATGGCGTCTGTAATTTAGTGATCCACTTTGCAAGAATCAAAGCTGACAAATTGTTATGTAGGCAAGAACGTATTTGCAGAATTGACGATCGAATTGGGTACAATAATAAAAAGTGTGTACTTCATGTCAGTTAAGCCTATTATGTGGGATTAAAAGCCTCCATAGGGCCACAAGCGTGACGCGCGGGAATCGTTGCTCAGCGTATTAGTAAATGATGAAGCCTTACGACAGATGGAATTAAATGTGACAGGTAAACAAACAGGCTAGCCTACTTTCTACATGAGAAAGTCGTAATTTGACGAACCATTTTGAACAGCGTGGCATGGACAGTGGCCCCTACTATGTGCTTTTGAAGTGAAAATCATTAACAGTAGCTCACACACCAGTGAGAAGCTGTATAAGTAGGCGAATATCGGTGTTGTTCACTTCAAACTTTAGCGTTTACAGAACAAGCAGAGAAGTTCTTGCGTGATATATCCCACGAATAAATGCATTTTGAAGCTAAGAGCACTGCGCCTCCGACACTGCTCTCTCCGCATCAACCATGCCCTCCTCCAAGCCAAGTTTAATTTCCCTTCACCCCCTCCGCCTTCTCCTCCATGGTGGATACAATATTGGCCACAATCCCACACACGCAGGTTGCACCTTCCGGACCAAAGCATCACTCTCCGACCAATCCATCATCAACGCCCAGCATGGCTCTCGCTGTGTCGCTGCTTCACACCAGCAGGAACCCTCTCCCTTGCCGTCTCCTCTCTTTGTTCCTTCCGCTACAGCTGCACATTCTTGGACCCCTAAGTGCGCTCCATCTAACATCACTTCTCCTTCTGCCGAGACGTCCTCCGGCAACACCCGTCCCTTGATATCAGTTTGGATTATTGCAGCAGGGTCATCGGACTGTTTATCTGCCTTCCGCCTACTCAATATGGCAATTTGATGATGCTTCTGGATTTTTCACTGTATTTCATGGAAGCTCCCAACATTCTTCAATTTCAACATGGGAATTACCCTGCTGTGCCTGCCGTCGCCAGGCTAAGGGTGTGGCACTAGGATTCTGAGCACTACCTTAATCCCTTCCTGTCTTTTGTTCCCTTCCCCTCCGGTCTTTACGGTGAGGGCTCCTACTCCTGAATTTCTTCTGGATTCCTGGACTACGCCTCCTCGCCGTCATCATTCCTCACAAAAAAAAGAAGAAGACAGAAAGACCGAGATGATAGACACAGACTAATATGAAACAGCATTTTCCCATGCACCAACCCTCCGCTTTATGCGTCCACTTCCATTCCTTGTGCACCGGCTTCCGATTCCTCCGCCTCCAAGCATGTGGCTTCTCCCACGTTTCATTACCGGTCTCAACTCTGTCCATCAGCGACTCTACACCTGCTTCAATTGTTTCACCCTTCATCATTCTGTGACCAACCAGGCTTCCTGCTTAATGTACCATTCCTGCCTGCGGAAGATCTGACACCTAAAAGGTAGGAAGGTTTTCATTAAGTTTGAATCTCTACCTTAAGCCCTGCGGTGTTAACCCATTAATTGCCCTTCCTAACTCAACGAATTCCTCTCCTCCCCATGGGACCATGGTTCCCGGGGATTAGGTTAAGGTAATTTTTGGTTGTCTTCATCAGGATATGTTCCTTAGGGTTGCTGGCTCGTAACGCGGGTCTACTGAACCTGGTCATCCTCCATGTGACAAAGGCTGCTAATGAAAAACAGGTAATGTATATTTTCGTCGGCGATAAAAAGACTAAAATACCAGGGCCTGCACCTGGTTGATTTTAGTTTTTATTGCCTAATACGAAAATATACATTACCTTCTCCCGCCCAGCCCCCCTCTGATGAACCTACATTCATGTGGGGCAGGAAGAAAGATGATTGCGTTCCGCTGCGTTCCGTATATATAGGCTAACCCAGTTCCGGACATGCGCAGTAGTGACGAGCCCAGCAGGGAAGACAATTTTCGTTCTAGGGGAATATGAGCTCCAAAAGGGGGAAACTGCTAATGAAAAACAGGTAATGGATACTTTCGTATTAGGCAATAAAAACTAAAATCAACCAGGTGCAGGCCCTGGTATTTTAGTCTTTCTCACTTCCTTACTCCATGCCACTTCTTGTGCGGGCTGGGAATGAACTCCTCTTAGCAATATTTTGATAAAAAAGGTTCTAGCGATGTTGAGCTGGCTGGGAGCCGAGAAGCGAAACCGGCGGCTTCTTTCCCAGACGCCCTTGTGACAAGGGGTGAAATACGAAGTATGCGTTTATCAGCTCCTGCTTTTGTGTAAAACCTTCGTATAATTGGCAGGGATTTGTGTTTCCTGGTTTCACTACGCTTATGCTTAATACCACCGTTTTTCTGTTTATTTTAATTCTGAATCAAAGAGCTCATCGAAGTGATCTGCGACCGTTTCCAACAAAATTCACGGCATTTGTTTAAGAACCTACTTGCTGGATGCATCCATGAGCAAAACGGCGTCCAATGGCACGAAAGAAGCTATTTGTATGTTCACCATCATATGACCACCAGCATCCCTGTGTTGTCAAGGGAATTGCTGAGCAGCCAAGAGAAATACTGGTCAATAAATACGTTTATTACTTTACATAAATATATTTACGTAAATAATCCTAGCCAATCAAAACAACGGCCGCCATTTTTAGTGCATAGAGTCAGCAGAAAAACCATCTCGATGAGCTGACGAGTCTGATGCTTCAGCAGTTACATCGCGTTCAGGGAGCGGAGAATTCACTGTGTATTTAAAAACAACTTTGGTATGGAGTGCTAGCAGCGCTGAGCTGTTTGGTGACTTTTAGAAAGTGCTCATTCAGAAACAAGGCCAACTGAGATTGAATCTGCATTGAAGGCTTCAATCTCACTTGGCCTTGCAGAGAAATTTGGCGACTGTTTTTGCATAAATTTTTTTTATCTATTTTTCTGTCAGTTGCCACTGTGCGTGCGAGGAATCAATCCACATCAAACTGACATATCATTTATTAAAAAGTCACGTGCCAACCTACTTTATTTCAACAACGGTAACACACGAAAAAAATGTGGAAAAAACGAAAACTTTTATGTCTGGTAACTCATACAGTAATGGCATGAAACTTAAGCAATCGGAAACTTAGAAAAAAGGGTCAAAGGGTTTCACCGAGCATTAACCACTCCTGGTCATCTGCCCGACGAAGCCCTAAGGCCCTATTGGAAACTTAATGTCTACATTGGCAAGAATGTTGTCGATTGCGCTCTTAATCATTCCTGGCAAGTTGCTCTTCAAAAAGTTGGTGATGATACTCGGGAACCAAGAAGCAATTGTTCCAATCCAGTTGCCGTCAACAATTGTTGCTTGAACGTTGCCCCAGTCCGTCACACTGAATTCCTCTAGATTGGGTTTGACGCCATCTTGAAGACTGACACGCAGTTTACCGTACAGTTTGATTTCATTGAGATCAGCCTTGACCAAGCCCTTCAGCCAGAATATCCACCAGAGTCTAAAAGAGAAAGAGAGAATTAAAACTTGTTTTACTAGGGACCAGTCAATATTTATGGCGGAGATGATTTGGGGGTGGTGGTGGGGAGTGGTAGATGCGAACATTAACACGTTTCGATCAAGCAAAATCTCGGTTGTTTACACACGTCACAAATTGGCAGAGTTTTTAACCCAACATCGTCTCCAGAACGATTCGTCATCGTATCGACTCTCATTCAAGTGACAGCAGTAAACTACAAGATAGTATTAATTTGAACAAAAAAAAACAGGAGTATATTGACGTACTTGCTGTTGGGATACGTTGAGTCTTTAATCACAAATTTCTGAAGCTTATTTGTAGAATTATAACACCAAACGCAACATGAACTCGCCCACCTAACACCCTTGTTTATATCGCTTTTCTAATTGGTCTATAGAGCAGTGACACGACGTGGTATTATTGTATATAACTCTATGCTGGAGCCTTAATGGGTTAGCTGCAAGGCGCACTGCAGAGAGAAACAGAAGGGCGTCATACTGAAGCCGATGCTGTGAAGAGTGATTTCTTAGACCTAAAACGCGCGATTTTTGTTGTTGGAGAAAACAGCGTTATTTTAAGCCTAAGAAATCCGCTCTTCCGTTGTTTTTTCCTCCATTTTTATGTAGTGCACCTTGTAGTTATGCCCTCCAAAACCCATACTGGTTCCAATATGGCGGCAAATGTCACTGCTCTATAGCCGAATAGTCGATTCGGTTGCAGTGTTAGCAATAACCCCTCACAGTCACCCCAGTCATCCTCAGGAACCAATTGCTCCGCGAACATGGTTTGTTCAGTTGTTCGGTTTACTGCCTGAAGCGTAATTTGAATGCAACCGTCTAAAATTAAGCTAGTCAGGGGATTATGACGGTACATCTGGCATGATCTATGCGATTATTACGTGCAACAGAGTATTTCTTCGCAACCTGAGTTACATAAGGCCAATTTTCAAAGGTACCCCTGAATAGCAACGTTTCGATGACTCACCCCCCCCCTCAAAGCCCATGAAAATATTTTGACTACCCCGCCCCATAAAGGACCAAAAACAGTACGACTTCCTCACCCCCACACTAAGGGCGCGTTTACGCAAAAAAGGCCTTCTCGCTCGCCGAAAGCTATTTGCTAGTCAACCGTTATTTATTTACGATTAGTTTCCCGTTGCTACTAAATGAATGCGGTAATACATAACAAATTGTATGTATTATAAATAACAACACGGATAAAGAACAAAGTGCCACAGTAATTTTAAACACTGCTACAGGATTGTTGTCATTTCACGCTATTTCCAAAACTTGCTGTTCTCCCTCAAAGTACAGCTTCTAGCAATGATCAAACGACGGTAGAATAAATAGCTTCTCGCAGCGAAAATTCAAAATCCAACATGGCGTCCATTGCGGGGCTATCGAATCGAAGACAAACCATCGAATGCTGGCATGCAAAAAACAGTCCGTCGTGTTGTACTGCAGAAAAAATTGTTTTCTTGTTGTCATAAATCGACGCTCAAATGTTGCAAGCCACGTACGCTGTGTCACGAGGCACGAGGAGAAAATTTGCGTTTGCGTCGTTGACATGGTTACTAATACGCATAGACAACTCACAGCCGCATACTCCGGTAAAGGCCAGAAGCAGCCCTCAGATTTAGTATTGATCAAGTAAAAGCTAAACCATACGCAATGGCTGTTTGCCGTGACGTCACCATAAGTTAGCCAATGACGAACGAGAACAACGGCTGTTTGGCCATCTGATTGGAGTAACCCAGTCACGTGACATGCACGTCACAGCAAACAGCCATGGCGCGTGGTATAGTTAGCGAAAAAACTGTCGCTGCGTAAACGAGCCCAAATAGGCTTTCCCTATACCTATACTGAGGCTATCCGTAGACGATTTCTGTAGCAAATAAACAAGCAGCAGTCCGCGTCGACAACTTGGGACCAGATGTGTAAAACGTGCCGTAACAATGGCCGTTCCATTCCTGATCGGGCTTAAAAAGTTTCATGACCAACCCGCAATCCCATTGTCTTTTGCTGCCCCCGACACCACACGATAAAAAATAATGACCGGTCCCTAACTGCTCTTTGTAAACACTCCTAAAAAATAAATAAATAAAAATTGTAAATAGTTTTGCGAAGCATTTTACACAATTTTAAGAAAACAAAATTGGAATAATGACGAAGAAACACAAGTAGGATCGCTTGGTATAATTGCGATATCACTAATGAAACCTTAGACTAATAGGACCTTAGACTGTGGCTGCAACAAACAACCGACAAAGGAATCTGGCATTTTCTCATTACTTTGATTTCGTCTAGCTGCTGATCCATCCATTTGTGATTATTCAAAATACGTTTAAGCACACTTACTGTTTCTCAACGTAAGCGTCAGCATGGACTTTGTGGAATCCCAGGTTGACTTCAAGCATAAGCCCCGCTCCTTCGTGGCTAAGAGTGGCTTTTCCTGTTCGGACGATTGTGTTAAGACCCCAGACTTTTAACCAATGAACTTCGCCCAAATTCTGTACGTCTAAAGGGTTGTATCTGAAATGGAAACCGGAAACTGCATCAGAAACGCATACCGGTAACAGTGTATGAGCAGGTCGACACGGTTAATAATCTAGAATGTGTTTTTTAGTTAAAGGAATACTAAACCCTTCAACAATTAATTTTTTTTATCGATAGTTTAGATACTGGAATTAATGTTAACAGTCATCCGACGTCAATAGAGCAGTGACACGACGTAGTATTATTGTATATAACTCTATGCTAGAGCCTTAATGGGTTAGCTGCAAGGGGCACTGCAGAGAGAAACAGAAGGGCGTCATACTGAAGCCGATGCTGTGAAGAGTGATTTCTTAGCCTAAAACGCGCGATTTTTGTTGTTGGAGAAAACAACGTTATTTTAAGCCTAAGATATCCGCTCTTCCGTTGTTTTTCCCTCCATTTTTATGTAGTGCACCTTGTAGTTATGCCCTCCAAAACCCATACTGGTGCCAATCTGGTGCCAATATGGCGGCAAATATCACTGCTCTATATGTGTCATTGTTTAAGCCGTACGAATTTTTAAACCACCTGATTTAAGCAGACGATGCACAAGCTCTGGAGAAAATCCCGTTTGAGCGACGTGTCGTTACGTCAAGACTTTTAAGGCGCCTTCCGGCTGTCTGCGTGACCTGCGCGTGCGCCAGAAACCAAACGACATCGCCTGGGACATCGTTTCCGGTTAGCTCGTTCGCCGCTAAAACACAATGCCGTCGTGCATAGCGAAGGACTGTAAACGTTCGTCAAACCACAAAATAAGTTTGTTCAGCTTACCGAATGCCGAAAAAGATGCCACCCGGCTGCGGAAGTGGTTGGATGTTACTGGAAACAGTGGCGTTACAGGTTCAAACTGATAAAGCTGCAACGAATTGACAGCGACAGTGTCAGCGTTGTTGGTAGTCATGAGACTAGGTTGCGCGCGCTGCACGATGGGAAGGGATGCGCTCCCCATTTCCCTTAAATGTTATGACGTCACGCTGCGTCACGAAACCTCCATAGTCGCGAGCTCTCGTAGTGTTACGTTTGGTTGGGTGTCTTAAAAAACGCACTTATTTTAATTTATTACGACGTAAGTAAGAAGGCAAGCGACATTTTATAAGTTTTGAAGGGGTTTTTAGGGTCTTAGCTATCATTAAAAAAATTGGAAAAGTGAGGGTTTAGTATTCCTTTAAGTGCGGTGAGAAGCAGCGTGGTGAAGCTTCTTACCCAGTCTGTCTGTACGTAAGGGTACGTCAGAACACCGTATTGTCTCCGTCTAAGAAGACCTCACATGTAAACGGCATCGACAAATAGGACTTTACAACAAAAAAAATGTGCATGAAAAAAACACATTTGCTGTGCATAAACAGTTCCTTAATAGCCGGCCATAAAATTTGCTTAAAAGGCAACTAAGGTCAACTCTTTTTAGTACAATAATAGGCCTATTTTCAACTCTTAAACACAAAAAAGAACAAAATTCGTTGCATAAAAATCACTTGAATAATAATAAAAAAAAAAGAATTTGAGCTTTACTTAGTCATTTTAACGAAAATTTATAAGGTTTGGGAGGAGAATTTGTAACTCTAAAAAGTCCCTATTGAAACGTCTTAAGATTTTATTCCTATTCTGTCAGAGTTTTTAGAGGACACCACGCATTCTAATTGGTAATTTCTTGCTCATTTTTCAGCCCAAATCTAAGTAAACTAAATTTCAACTAAAAGCTAAACTAAATAATAATTAAATACAAAGCTAGTTTCGTTTAGTTTAATTTTAGGCTGAAAACTGAGCAGAAATTCCCACTTAAAACTCATGGCGCCCTCTATAAACTTAGACGGAATGAATTAAGACGTTTCAGTTGGGGGTCAAAGTCACAAATTCTCCTCCCCAACCCTATAACTTCTTGATTTTAATAACATTTCTTGCTACTATAGATGTCATTGTTAGCAAACTACGTTAACTTGTCGTGAATATTTATATTTTTCCGTAAACGTTACTTTGAACTACCATTGTTTTCAGCCATCGTGAAACTCACTGCTCTAGTTTAATACGCGATTCCGGCAAATTTTCTGTTTGAGAAACAGAATTGTATTGAGAAACCTTCAATATAATCCTGCATTTTGGCCTTTATTCGTTGTGAAACTACCAAACTACCAAATTATAAATCTGCTCAATAAATAAACCTTGAACATTCTAGTCAGGTTATTAACTATCCCAGTCGAACGAAATTAGAGAAATAAAAGCGAATAAAACGCCATATCGCACGAAGACAAAAATCAGAACGTAATGGCAACAACAAAGAAACAATGAAATAATAACTAAATAAAAACTACTCGCTGGAGAGGAGGGAACTCAAGTCGTGCTCGGAGGTAGCTTTTTCATGAATTTTTATTTTATCTATTATTTTTTAATTGAGTTTTTCTTTGTTAGTTAGCATTACGTTCGGGTTTTGTCTTGGCGTGATACAGAGAGGTCTATTCCGAGCTTTTTGCATACTGCTTTCCATTTGGCTGTTGATTTTGCTGTCTCCGCTGACGTCACA
>JAHWFP010104044.1:55052-145528 GCA_023313725.1 Lithobius niger | reverse complement strand
ATTTCCTACAATAATCCTACAATAATAGTTGTATTGGTCTACTACGCGACAAGAAATCCGTAGAAAAGTCAGTCCACAGAGAGCGACAGCCTCTAATCCGTGCTCTAATCTGTGAGTCAGTCGGCTGCATCCGTATTTTTTTTATCCACTTCATTTGTGTGTTCTGGCTGTGTACTTCAGCCTACATGTCATTTTATCATTTTATGTGTTTTTTACTTACAAAAGTAGCCTTAAATTTGCGTAGATTTTTGTCTTTCGTTGGGTTAGGAACAGGATAGGTATGACAATGGGCAATTAATCCTAAACACTTCCCGACTATCAACATCAAGTATTTTGTTTGCAATATTATTATTATTATTTATTTATTTTATTTAACGTTGCAGCGAAGTCTACACCAGCGCATATACCGATTGATGGAATACGGCTCTACGTAGATGCACTTGCTAGTGGCGCCATCTGTTTTTCAAAAAGTGAAGTAGGGGGTCTCACATGCCACAGGAGGGTCTCAAGTGGCGGGGACCCACGTGCCTGTTGGGAGCAATACCTACCTCAATGTGGTGTATTTGATGGCACATTTATAGAGTTATCTCAAGGGGCCTTAGCCACTAGTGTTGTATCCTTGCTTACTTGCCACTAGGTGGCTGCCTTTGCATGTTAAGTATGTGTGATGCACTCTGGGATCAGAGTGCATGCATGTAGAGTAGGCAGTGGCTGGTACTGTAAGCTAAGTCTATAAAACAGCCAGCCAGGGCCATTTACCTGGCTGCCACTCATTCACAAAAGAGGTCTCCTAGCTGTCAATTATTCGGGGGGGGGGGGGGGGAGAGTTTCCCTGGGGAATGGGGCACCTCAACATGAATCCATTAACTTGTGCAGTATGCAACAGTATTCTACACCGTGAGCTTTCGTGTTAGATGCTGTGGACAACCCCACGGCTGAATTCCTCTTTTTATGCTGCTACGAGTCTATGGCCCTGCGGTTTTTTTCGTGTATTATTATTCAAATATGCTCCCCACCCCACAATTTTGTGCCAATGCACTGACTGTTGCTTGTACCAATGGCCTTGTTGCTTGGGCGCCAGTAATTTGTTATTAACCAACCTGAGCTCGTCCGGGACAACCCGTTCAATCTCTACAAATTTAGCTATGGATTCAGGGATTAGTGAAGAAGATACAATTCGTTTCAAATGTGAAAAGTGTGGCTATGCTTTTAAAGATGAAGATACTCTGGAAGTCCATTCTGTAAAGTGTCCTTTAGCCGTTGCCCAGTTTGTTCCACGTTACGAGAAACTTTTCAGATGTGGTGACTGTGGAGTTGCTTTCCGAAATGAAGAAGCTTTGGAAACTCATGTACCGAGTTGCCCTTTCACCCTTGCCGCTCATACACCGGTCCCAAGGGACGAAAAACCATTTAAGTGTGGCGAATGCGGCGTCGAGTTTTCGCTTATGGCTACCGTTTTGGAGCATATGAGAAAACATACTGGTGAAAAACCGTACAAGTGTGATGTTTGCGGTGCCGCATTTGCTTACGAATGTGGTTTAGAATTTCATTCTCGTTTGCACCCCACTAAAACTCTCAAAGTTGGTGACGCTAAGATAAACTGTACCAATTGTGTTGAATGTAGTGCCTCTTTTTCGACTTCTGAGGAATTAGAAATTCACAAACTTGTGCATTCGGGTAGACCAAGATTCAAATGCGACGAGTGCAGTTTAGAATTCACAGAAAGATCGTACTTGATTAAACATAAGCGCAGCTTGCATGGGGAAGAAAAGATTTTAAGATGCGACGTATGCCATGACATTACATTCAAGAGTAAATTCATGTTGAAAAAACACATGATTCGTAAACATACGTCTGGAGTGTATTCCAAGTAGGGTAGTTTCCGTGTTTATGGATAAATGGGTGCGTATGTGATCGTTTGCATTACTTCTCAAAACAAGAAACATACTTCGGTACAGACATACGCTTCTGCTATAGGGAATAATAGCGACTCCTCTGATACACTTGTTGTTGTGCTAGAATTAATTAGCTGACCTCTGCACAACGTATTCCCGTTCGGTCAACATGCTTCATTTGGCACGCAGCGACCATCGAAAATTAGACTCATTGACTCCAAACACCACCACGCTTGTACCTCATGTTAGCGGATGCTTCTTTTTATCAGTCGTGGTGTATCACCACAGAGTAAAGAACACTTCCCCCACCCAGATATGACACTCGCGCGATAAGTGAAGCCTTGTCTTTTTTTCTGCCGCGTCATACTTCGCACTTGATTCGCCAGCAGGCACAGCGATCAACCGTGAGGATGCGGTATAATCAAGCCCTATTCACTCGTTCCGAAATCTAGCCACGTTAGCGACCAACTACTTCCGGGCAAATCCAAGATGGTGGCCAGGGCCGTAGGAAGCAAATTAAAAGTGGTACGGCCTAACTGACTCAGCTAGGTGGTCTGGAGGAGCACTGTGAAGTTCCCACAGCAGGGTCCCAGGCAGAACCACGGAAGTTGAAGAAATTTCTGGCACTGCAGTGTGTTATCTGGCTTTGGAGGCCATTTTTTGAACAAATGTTAAAGCTTTTCTTTCTTAGTTAAAATGTGGACCACAGCAAGGGTGGATCTAGGAATTTATGGTAGGGGGTGGGGGGTTGCTGGGAGAGAACTTTTGAAGATTTTTTTTTTGCTTTTTGTAATTTGCTCCACCAACTGGGGTGCATTTTTCTGACAGACATTGATTTTTTAGCTGGTCTTCCCCCCCCCCCCCCTTCCAATCTCGGTCATTAAAGTACCTGGTGCTATTGAGTGTAAGATTTTGATCGGAAGAGGGCAAATTTTTGTGTTTATATAGGCTGTTAGTGTATCCAAATTACGTGAGGTCGGTAGAAAGGCCTGTGTTCGAGTAGGGGTAGTTGGCTTTTCTTTCTTTCTCAGATTAGTGTATCTTGTATCCTAGCTAAACCAGTCTTTGATACAGCCTGTTTGCAGCCCTTTATCTTGTGATTTATTTTTTATTTATTTCAGTTCATTTTAGAACTTTACTCTTATGTACTGTACGTACGTAGCAAGTAAAAAGTTATTCGTCTCCCCCCCCCCCCCCCCCATGTATGTAGGCGATGTTTCCTATTATAAGTTATAATCGGTTGGCTGCTGTGTTGGGCTTTCTCCAAAGTTTGGTGTTGACCACTAGCTGAAGTTGACTTTAGCGTTTCTTTTACTTCCTTATCCCCAAAACCCTCTTTTCTTGGTCAAGCTCATTGTCCTTCGTAGGGTCCTTGAGCTCTATTATGCATGGACTTGTATACTATCACACTACGTGATAGAATATAAGCTCTATGGTTTATGCAAGCGGTACAGATGCTGCTCATCAAAGCTTGGCAGGAAAGCCACGCGCGTGTTATAAGGCCGCTTCAAAAGTCTGACGGCAGCAGAAGCGTTGTATTGTATGTTTGGATGTATGGTATTTTAAAACTTGTGTGCCGAAAAGTGGTACGGCAAATGCCGCACCAGCCGTACCGCTTCCTACGGCCATGATGGTGGCGACGTTTGCTCACGGCGACTGCTCAAGTGATTGCAGGTGCTAGTCACGTGGCTCGATGTAACTTTACCGTTGTCGGGCAGTTGGCGCTCTCGTGGCAAATTTGAGAAACTTGAATATTCTGGCCGCATGTTGGGTCGCGATGCTTGCGCGGTAAGTATATCTTAGTATAGCGAGTGAGTTATCCCGTAACGAAGTGTAGTTATTAATCCAAGGTAGGCTATAATTAGAATGACTAGCGAAGAAAATACGCACGCATGCACTGTGGGAACGCAACCGTAGTGGAAGTATGTTTAAATTGTGTTTACGTTTCAGTTTTGCTATCTGCTATCTGGTAGTGACATCTGGCGAATAAAGTGCGAAGCCATGAGTCATCGCGCCGACGCGTTGCTGAAACGAGGCTTCATTTTTCTAGCGCTGGCTGAGTTACTAGTGGCGTTTCTGTAGGAGGAGTGTTCTTTAATCTGTGGTGTATCGCCATGTGTAGCCGGAGAGAAGGCGCTATTCTTGTCAAATTCCCATACTTCCTTATGCAGTCGTATTGTCGGCCGCGCCTATTCCTTACACCTAAGGATTATGATTTTGTAGATGGATATAACATTTATTGTGACTCTTATACTGAGTGCGTGAATGGCAGTTGGTCATAATCATAGTGCTCCCAGCTCCGGTATCAGCCATGATCACTTGCTTCTAACGTCTGACAAGAATAATTCGAAAATATCTGATCAAAATGAGGTGCTGTGTTGAATTAGCAACCAAAAAGAACCTTTTGCCTAAGAGAGGCTCATGTAAGTGTAAAAGTTGTTATGGAAGAGTCGATCATCACATCGAGTTTTAAGTATTTGGTGAACATAGTTTGTGGTTACTTTTTCTTTATGAGGATATTACTAAGAGCACTTTCACATACTCCCGTAGCAGTTCAGCAGCCTATTAGACCAAAGCCGGCAACTTCCACTGACAATGATGTCACACGTCAGGAGTTTTGGAACAAAGTTGGTGAATGTGTCGAGCAAAGTGGTAGTTACTGTCACAAAAGAAGTGTTTGGAGAACATTCGTGCAGTTCCATTGTCAAGTGTATTGCAAAGAAGTTTTAAATTAGCTACCGACCGATAAAGACGTTTGTTACTTAAAGTTGAGTGAAGTAATAAATGTCTTTATCAGTCGGTATGAGCTCTTTTAGCTTTGCAGGGACTCTCCACCATTTGTTAGTAAGCGTACGTTTACGTAGTGAAGAACAAGCTGGCTGCGATCTTTAGTTGGCGGATTCAGCGGAAAAACTCATGTAGGAGTCGGTGAGTCCGATAGTACTTCACCAGTGACGTCATGGTGAGGGATCGCAATTTGGGAACTGCTGTGGTGAGCGCACGGAGGTTTCCGGTGAGTTTAGGGAAGAGCTGTTAAGTAAAATGATCAATGCTTAATCGAAAATTGTCGATCCATGTGTACAAATGGTTTCCCCCTTTTGAGGATGTAGCCTAAAATGGTTTGGTCTAACCACTTTTAATCTGCGCCACTGCAAAACTTCCATTGATACTATGAAATTAGTATATTGGAATGTAAAAATTGGTCAACAATTGAAGTATTGCACATTGACTGGAATCGAATATTTAGAGTACCCGGTAGCCTACTCACTAGCCTACTTAGGCTACGAACAAAAGCCCACAAGTTGAGTTGGAGGACGTATTCAACTCTGCTTGGCCCAAATCCCAAATCTTTTCGAGTATCGCATACCCTGATTTAGTGTAAGCTTAATACGAGCAGCTACATTATGCTTCACGGTAAGATTGAGCTTGAAGCGTACTAAATTTAAAAGATGCTTCCCTGGCACCGCAGCAGATTAAATTTTTTTCTGACTCACTTTTATTATAAATTTCTGCCATTTTCTTAGCATTTGAGCAGTTTTGCTTTCAGTACACCATTTTTTCATCACGACTGTAGAGGAGACCTCTTCATTGCACCAATAGTGATTAGATTAAAGCATTAAGAAGTTTAACGGAAAACAATTGACGATGGTGTTTGGTGTTCAAATGAAAAATAAAAACCCCAACTATTTTTGAGATAATTAATTGTTCCCGAGAAACTTTTTTGTTAATTTTCCGTGCCTTATGGTCATAGTAGTTTTGTGTCGCTATTCAGGGCATTCAGTAAACCGCATTACCCTGAATACAAGACAGTCTTGTTTTCACTTTATCCGAAAATCCTCACCTTTATTTTAGCTTATCGTGAGATACATGCTCATTCAATGCCCACAGTTTAACCGAGTTTCGTGCTACCCACAGTCTGCCCCCAGGCACTATCGTGTGAGCGATCCCAGCGCTATTCGGCTGTTCGTCACTTTTTTCGTGGGCAGGCACGCGTACGGACGTGCCTCTTGATTGCTCAATTAGTTTACTTGTGTCTTTGTAGGATGGGTAAACCAGTGCTTTACGGCACTTGCAGACATCGGCTCACCCCTGGAGATCGACATCCTGAATGCAGAAGATGCCGTGGTTGTGATTTTGCCGAGAATCCGTGTGAAATCTGTCATTCGCACACGGCCGACGAAATCAAGGGATTTCGCCGTTCTTGGAGGAAGTCGGACCAGACGGAAGCTCGCAGACGGAAGATAATGGAAGACGGGGGCAAATCTGGCTCCCTCGACAACAGATTATTGCGGGAAGACCTAGACGAAGACAACTTCTTACCCGCTAGAGTGATGAATCGGAAATTCAGCGGCAGCGGTTCGGCCGCTTCGACACCGTCTATCACGTCGTCGGTCGTCCTCGGATCGGACGCCCAATCGGTTTGCACGTTAAATGCTATTAAAGAAATGCAGACCACGATGAAATCCATGTTCGAAGGGATGACTGAACGCATTGCTGGATCTGAGTCGCAGATTGCTGCCAACATCGAAGAAAAGTTTGAAGCAAGACTCGCGCCATTGGAACGGCTTCTCGTGGAGGACCCCAGTCGCCTTCGGCCATCGGCCCCGGGCGGCGGCGCGATCGCTACCGCCTGCGCGGCCGGGAACAGGGCGCGTGTGTCGCCGGTGCTTGACGCCGTCACCCCATTGGATTTTCTGTCAGGACTGCCGGATTTTGGGGGAAGTCTGCTACCGCTACCCTTTCCACAACTGGAAGATGACTTTTTTGCACCGCTTAGGAAAGTGGCTTACGCTGCAGCCAGCGAATCCCAGGCAGCAGGCTTCAGGAATACCAGAGGGTTTCCAGCTTCGTCGGGAGACGTTGGCAAACACAAGGCGCATCTCCTCGAACAGATGGAACACCAGTCACCAGGAGACCAGCAGTCGCCAAGAGCACGCCAGTTGCCAGAAGTTCGGCAGTCACCTACGAGACATCAACCATCGGACGGGTGTCAGTCACCAGGTGACCATCAGTCTCGTAGGGTGCGTCAGTCGCCAAGGAACCGCCAGTCGCCTGGGGTCCGTCAGGCTCCAGGAGGGCACCAGTCTCCAAGAGGACGTCAGTCTCCAGGAGGGCACCAGTCTCCAGGGGGGGCGTCAGTCTCCAGGAGGGCGTCAGTCTCCCAGAGGGCGGCAGTCTCCCAGAGGACTTCAGTCTCCAAGGAGACGTCGGTCTCCACGAGGTCGCCAGTCACCAAGGGATCATCAGTGGTCAAGGGACCATCAGTCGCCATTGGACCGTGCATCACCGACGGGACATCAGTCACCAAGAGATCGACAGTTGACAAGGGACCAACAGTCGGCGGCTGGCCGAAATTGGAGGGCCGGCCGTCTGTCACGGCTGGACAACGTGGCAGGACAACAGCCCCATATCAGTCAAGGAGTGGGGGACCAGCCAACTGGTGGCAACCAATCTTCGAAGCGAAAGAGTGGTTCGCCTTCAGCGAAAACCAGGGACGGCCACCGGGACAAGTCAGATCCCAGACAGGGCCGCTGCGGGTCACGAACTCGGTCTCGGAGCCGCTCACCAAAAAGGAGGAGATGCACCTCGCCTACGGTTCCTTCATCCAAGGGTAGATCAGAGGGGAGATCCAGGTCAGGCGACAGGCGGGAGGGGAGAATGTCGGAGGAGACTCGCCCACGACAGTCGTCGAAACGTTCAAGGAGCCAATCTAGTGAGTCGTCTTCTTCTAATCGATTGGGAACCGAAGATGCAGCGTACCTGTCAAAAAAGGAAGCGTTTGAAAGCATCGTGAGACGAGTCCATTTCTATCTTCCCTCGTCATTCTGCCTGTCGAGGCAAGATCTCTCGCCCGGTAACCCGGACGAGCCCCCCACTGCATCTTTCGCCAAAATGGAGGACATTCGTCACCCTGTTAGCCTTCTGCCGCAATCGGCGATGCTTCACCGCTCTCTCCTTGACGCAGGTGGTCTTCTGAGAGAGGGGGGCAAACCCATATTCACTGGTAAAGAACTCCCACGGCCTGACTCCAGTAAACAGGATTTCTTTTTCGGCACTTCAGACTTTGGCCCGCTGAACCCATCGGCACCAAAACCCAGGAACTACTACACCTTCAAGGAGGCTGAATATCTTCACGAGTACGCATCCATGGAGTACGACTCCTGCCTCCCAAAGCCGGAGGTGATTCGTGTTCCGCTCAAGCAGTTCGAAGCGGAGGAATGGCTATTACGCATAGGGGTTCGGGCAGCGTCTCACGCCGAGCTGGTGGCCTCAGCGGCGTTGGCGGCACTACAGTCCTTTATCAGGACCTCGGTCGACAGCCAGGATCAAGGGATCGTCCGGGACTGCGCAGACCTTCTGATGCAGGCGATCTCCTTTCAGAAGGAAACCATCGACTGGGGAGTGCGATCAACAGCGAACTCAGTCCTGCGAAGACGGGATGCTTACCTCAGTGGAGCGCCATCAATTCTGAAGGAAACAGCCGGCAAGCTTAGGCTTTTACCATTTCATAAGTCCGACAGGTTGTTCAATGGGGAACTCCTTTCGATCGCCCCGGACCTGAGAGGAAAGGTGAAACCCCCTCCTAATAAGGATCACCCTCAGAAGTACAAGGGTCCGTTTCCTTACAAGAACTTCAACCAGGAGCCCTTTTCGTGACCCCCAACCAGGGGCTCCTCCCACCAGGGTAACAGGGGCAGAGGCAGCGGGCATTTTAAGGTTCAGGACCAAACCAAATCGTCGGCCGGACCCCAAAGCAAAGGAAGAGGCTCAAGAAGTCGGGGTGGACAACTATGACATATCGAGACCCCAGCCTGCTCTCCTTCACCGACGGGTGGGAGGCAGGCTAAGATTCCACTATCCTAAGTGGGAATCTGTTACGAGCGATCCATTCGTTCTCTCCATCATCAGAGAAGGATACAGACCACCATTTCTGTCAGTACCAAAACTATCGAAGGTGGTTCCAAGTTGGCTCCTAAACGTCGTAGACCCGCTATTGGAAGAAGAGGTGCAAACTCTCCTCGCAAAAGGGGCAATTCAGCCGACACCAGAAGGATCGCCGGGGTTCTACAGCCCAGCTCGGGTGATCGCGAAGAAAGGCGGAGGAAGAAGAGTCATCTTCAATCTCAGGCTCCTCAACAAACACATTGCGCAGGAGCACTTCAAGATGGAGACGCTCTCGTCGATTCGGGAATCGCTGCAGGAAGGGGAGTTTACCACGTCATTGGACCTGGAGGACGCATATCTCCATGTCCCCCTCCACCCTTCGGCATTCAAATTCTTCCGGTTTGCGGTGCACGGCAGGTCATTCCAGTTCATGGTCCTCCCCTTTGGCCTTTGCACTGCCCCACATGTTTTCACATCAATCCTCAAGCCGGTTTTGGGATTTCTCCACCAGCGGGAAGTGAAATCTCACGGATATTTAGACGACTGGCTGCTCCGCAACAAATGCAGCAGGACCCTACAGGAGCACACGGACACTGTCAGCCAGTTGTTCAGCGATCTGGGTCTGGGAGTCAACGAGAAGAAGTCCAGAAGGGCCCCAGCGACGGAATTCCAGTTCTTAGGGGCGGCGTTCCGGATGATGGACTTCACGGTCAGACCATCGGAGGACAGGATTGGGGACCTCCAGGCTTCAATCCAGGATATCCTTCAGGCGGACTCAACTACGGCAAGATCCCTCAGCCGCCTAATTGGCAAGATCGACTCCATGGCGGATCTAGTCCCAATGGGTGCGTGGAGAGCCAGGAGCCTCCACAGGTTCAGAAAGGACAACTGGATAGAGAGGACGTCCTGGGAAGACGAGATCGACCTCCTGAACCTACCACGGCAGGATCTGGTCTGGTGGATTGTACCAGTCAACTTGAGGACAGGTATCCCGGTACACGCGCCGGCTCCTCATCACACCCTCTTCACGGATGCTTCCCTCCTGGGTTGGGGAGCCCACATGGCGGATCTGCAGCTGGCTGGAAGATGGTCGCCTCGGGAAGCAGAACTTCACATCAACAACTTGGAATTGAGGGCCGTCCGCAAGGCCTTGGACGAGTGGGCGAGCATTCTTCAAGGAACCCATGTCGGGGTGATGACGGACAACACCACGGCAGTGGCCTACATGCGGAGGGGAGGGGAACGCACTCGCGATCCCTCCACGAAGAAGTGTCGGCGATTTTTGTGCTCTGTCAAGAATTCGACATCACTCTTCGCCCAAGACACATCCCGGGAAAGCTGAATGTCTTGGCAGACCAGTTGTCCAGATGACTTCCGACGGCCCCAGCGGAATGGAGACTGAACCAGAGTGTCTGCCAGGCAATCTTCCAGCAGTGGGGGAAACCGGTGGTGGACCTGTTTGCCACGTTCCAGAACACGCAATTGGACCAATTCGTCTCCCCGTTTCCGGATCAACGAGCATGGGCATCGGATGCACTGTGCATGTCATGGGACAGGATATCGGCATACATGTTTCCCCCGTTCGCTCTGCTGCAAAAAGTACTGAACAAAGTTCGCCATTCGGGGGGACAGTTCATACTCACTGCACCGCTCTGGCCAGCAGCAGTGTGGTATGTGGACCTCCTAGAGCTGTCAAAGGAAGACCCCATCGAGCTGCCACTAAGAGACGACATCGTATCACAACACAACGGAAGAACCCTTCACCCCAACCCTGGGATGCTTCGTCTTCACGCCTGGAGACTGTGAAGGGGAAACTGGAGGATACTGGTTTTTCCTCCGGCGTCATTGAGAAACTAGTGCTCTGTCACCGCCAATCCACAATCAAGGTGTATGAGGCTAAGTGGAAACGGTGGTTTGAATGGTGTAAGGAAAGGGACTTGGACCCCTGTGACCCGGTGGTCACTGACATCACTGAATTCTTTGTCGGCCTATTCGACAAGGAACTTTCGGTTGCAGCCATTAAGGGTTATCGTTCAGCGATTAACTCGGTGCTGGCATTTTATGGCAGACAGGAAATCACGTCTTCACTCGTCTCATGCAATCCCTGGGAGCCCTTCGACCTCGTATCAGGAAACTATTCCCGGAATGGAATCTCCCTCTGGTATTGGCACACCTTTCAGGCCCCCCGTATGAGCCGCTTCGGAATGCGTCTCTTCTTCACCTGACCCAGAAGACCATTTTCTTAGTGGCGATGGCCACAGCTGCGAGGCATAGCGAACTATGCGCATTCGCCAGGAACAAGTGGTACCTGCGGTTCGCCAAGGACTGGACCACGGTCACGCTTCTGTACAATCCTAAATTCAGGGCGAAAACCCAGAAACCGGATGAACTTAATGAGGCCAGTGGTCATCAAAGCGCTGGGACCGGTTGTGGGGAACGAAGACCTGGAAAGAACTCGATGTCCTATCCGGGCTCTGAAGATTTACCTCCATGCCTCTTCCGTCCCGGAAAAGGATGGCGACGCCGAGGCCATTCCCCTGTTCTTACCGATTGACCCAGCGTCGCAGCAGGCATCTAGTGCAGCCAGACTCTCCCCGGCGAAAATCGCGCAATGGATTTGCGCCACAATTAGAAGGGCCTACACGTCCTCTGAAGACTGCGTAGACATCCCGGACCACATTAGAGCACACGAACTTCGGGCTTTAGCGGCTTCGTGGGCTTTCGCTGCAGGCATCCCGATCCATGAGATAACGGCCGCCTGCACACGGAAACACAAGTCAGTGTTTATCAGCCATTATTACAGAGAACTCGGGGACACCTCAGGCCTGAGGAACCAGGGACCCCATGTCCTGGCCGGATCTACGGTTCCAGGGGGCACGCCACCTGGCAAGTAGTGAGGATAAGGTCAGTACTCTGTTTGGAATTTTGGGAGGGTTGAACCTTGGCGTCGTTCTGGACGGTTTCGTGCTACCGCGGTAGGGTACGGCTCGACCCGCCTCCTTTTGGACGAAGTCAGCTAAAATAAAGGTGAGGATTTTCGGATAAAGTGAAAACGACAATTTTAAACATAAAATTAGTTTTTACTATCCTAAAATACTCACCTTTAGGCCTACCCGCCCGCCGGCCCCGCTCGAGCCGCCCCAGGCACTTGGGCGACGAAAAAAGTGACGAACAGCCGAATAGCGCTGGGATCGCTCACACGATAGTGCCTGGGGGCAGACTGTGGGTAGCACGAAACTCGGTTAAACTGTGGGCATTGAATGAGCATGTATCTCACGATAAGCTAAAATAAAGGTGAGTATTTTAGGATAGTAAAAACTAATTTTATGTTTAAAATTGTCTTTTTTCAAATTTATACAGTTAAAACAGCAGCTTTGTCTTATACTCGCGTGCAAATTCATAATTGGTCATTGTTTGGCCTATTTTGATGTTTGAGTACTGTCCACCATTTGAATCGTTTTTCCTAGAGCTATCCAATGGTGTGAATCTCAATTCAGTTGTAATAGAGTACCGTCAACAAGATCAAATGCTGTCCATTGCACATGATAACCGAACAACGCAAGCCGCCATCTTGTAACGGAGGTAAACAATGTAGTTTGAAGCAAGCAGACGACGTTTGGCTAGTTTAGCCCCGCCCAACTCCTTATCAATAGCTGCATCGTCAAGAAAAGGATGAACCATCTGCCCCTCGTTCATTGCTACTGTCAAAAATCCTACAACTGTACACCATTTTGATGAAAAAACATGACATCAGCGCTGATCATCTACAGCAACAAAAATAACAAATGGCGGGAGCGCAATCTTTCTTTCCCTCCACTATAATAGGCAAATCCAGAAGCCGGGCTCAAAGGTCGCGTGATAACAGTGCCACAGCGATTGTGGTGTCTAGTGCTTTATTCTATTGACGTCTGTATAGGTTTTAGATTATTTAGCAAAAATGTAATATATTTTGAAAATGGCCACAGTGAGCAGTCCAAAAGCGAAGACGTTATTAAAATGTTGGGTTTCAAATCCAGTAGCCTACCATGCAATTTTACGAAGGGTGCACCGAACCGGCCTTTTGCTAGACTAATCCAAATCCGGACCGGTCATGTTACGGTCCTGTCAAACCGAACCGGAACTGGTTCCAAAAATAGCTATTACCAAAAAAAAATATAAATAAGTAGGCCATTTACTATTAGTTATTAGAAATTAACTAATAGTAATAGACGACTTATGTATATATTTATATTTCTACTTGCCGTTCAGAAAATATCCACTACCTGTAAATTTATTTGCATTCAGTTCCTGAGTGCTGTTTACCCTGGATGAATCAAAACTCTCTAGATACGCCCAGCTCAGTCACCCACCTGCGCATGTGCGGGTCTAGCACGCGCAGGCCCTCCATAAATGGTGTTACGGCGATAGCCAGCCATCTCTTTTCCTCCAGCCTCTGGCCAAGTCACACCAGCGCTGTTACCCTCCTCTTCTCTCGTCTTTCGTCTCTCGTCTTTCGTCCAGCCTCCGTCTGAAGACACATACATCTCTCTCGCCTGCTGAACGCAACCAACAAAGCCTCGCCGAGTATCGTCACCTTTTGGCCAACTATGACCGCCACATGCTTCATGACTCTACTCGGATTCTGCCAGGATGGTCACCTGTTCCCACCTGATCATCGCAAGATCTTGCCGATTGGGGACGCTCTCTCGTCTTCTACTGTCTCGCTTAATGACGCTCTCTCGTCTTTCATCCCTCGTCGTTCGTCATAGCCAGCTGTAGATGCCCTCTCGTCTTTCATCATGGCCCACGAAGGCACACTATCTCGTCTTTCATCTCTCATCTTTCATCATAACCCACATAAAGACGCTCTCTCATTTTTCACCTCTCGTCGTTCGTCATAGCCAACTGAAGACGACTCTCGTCTTTCATCTCTCTTCTTTCGTGACAACTCTCACGTAGATGCTCTCTCAACTGTCATCCCTCGTCGTTCGACGCAGCCAACTGAAGATGCTCTCTCGTCTTTCATCATGACCCACAAAGACGCGCTCTCTCGTTTTTCATCTCTTGTCATTCGTCATAGCCAACTAAAGACGCTCTCTCATCTTTCGTCACAACCCTCAAGTAGACGCTCTCTCGTCTTTCATCTCTCATTGTACGTCACAACCTACATAAGACGCTCTTTCGTCGTTCGACGTAGCCAACTGAGGACGCTCTCCCGTATTTCATCTTTCGTCCTTCGTCACAACCCACATAAAGGCGCTCCCCTGTCTTCTACCTCTCTTCGTTCGTCAGAGCCTACTGAAGACCCCCTCTCGTCCTTCATCTCTCGTCTTTCGTCATAACCCGCCTGAAGACGCACTCTCGTCTCTCATTTGTTCTCGCCCACGGCCTGACCTCCGTCGGCTGTTCAAACCGTCACTGTCATCCGATCATACCCCGCTTGGCTGCACCTGCCCCGGTGCGAATGCCACCCATCGTTGCTGCCTTTCCCGCTTCTCCGGCTGTCTTCTGTCCCTCTCTGACCATAATTTGCAGCTCTTCCATACCACCGACCTTTATTCACATGTTCCATCAACCTTCAAATCACTTCACGTGGTTTCGACGTACTTTTCGGCGACACATATCCAACCGTGCTCTGTCACCCTTCATCGGCCTTCACTGACTATCGTTTCCTCTCCTCCATTGAAGCCCGCTGTCCCTCATCTTTCATGCAACAGTTTTTCTGAACCTACGTTCTTCTCAACTAACCATCCCGGCTAAGCCGCACAGCAATTCTGTGCCAACTGTCCTTCATCTTGTGCCTGTATCTACGCACACACCTTCCAGCAACGTGCCTGCATCCTGCTATCCAGCTATCCAGGCACCCAGCTATGTTTTGTCAACATTTAATAAATAAACCAACAGAATTTTCAACGCAACAACTAAATTTGTGCCTCTTCCATCTCAAGCTTTAAGACTTTTCCCTTTTGTGAAGCGCTTCAACCAGCCCACCACACACACAATTCTTTTATGCGCCACCTCCAACTTCCGGCGCTCGGTTCCGACCTCTAACTTTGGGTCCCAACGTGTGACTGTAAATATAGCAACACGACATCTTAAACTCCATAGTGCTGCAATCTTTACACGCGAATCACTTGTCACCACTGAACGTCAATGCTGCTTCACCAGGATAACTTCCAACCTAGAAAACGAGCAAATTCAAGGTATTTTCCGAATGGCATTAACCTCTTGGCCTAGTGACATGTATCGTTCGGGTTGTGAATGCTTCTTGTTTCGCTCTGTCAACGCCATTCCTACTTCACCCGTCCCTGTTAGAATAATGTACTCTTCACACCAGGCAACAGAATGTAAAGTTGCAAAAAAAAAACACTCGTCAAGGAAATTTGTCCAATTAAACTGGTAAAACTAGGGAATGTCAGGGATGTTCATCTTTGCTTTAAACACTTTCTGACTCAAACTTCATCCAGTACTGCCTGCCGCCACTCAACTCCAATCTCTGAAGCTTGACTAAATTAACTCAAAACCACTGACCTTCAATCACCGAGTCAACTGTCCCTCGCCAATGGTCATGAATCACGTATGGCTGCAACACGTAAGCAGGTGGCCAGTCAGAAGACTCAAACATTGCGAAGCTAGCAACAATCGCACCAACTCGACCATTCTCAAACCCATTCCAACCACCATGGTTCTGGGGACTGCAACCCGACTAGCTTATCATGCCTGCATTGGAAGCACTTCACCCTTCTCACACAGTCAACTTCTCTCCTTTCAGTCACGTGACAGCCCACTGGATTTAGAACAGTATGGTCGTGCAACTCCTGATAAATTGACCTAGCCCACGTTCATGCTTTCCAACCCTTCTGGCTGCTGGATCTGTGTGTGCATCATGCCACTTACACAGGCTTCACAGTTCATTCAGGCCAACGCCCTTTTTACTCGCAATCCCTCACTTCAGGCTTAACAACCTCTGCCCTTATTCATGCTACCACCTGTCCCTCAACAATTCCTGGCAACTCGACTAACCGCTTTTCTCTCCACCTCTTGTCCTTCCCTGAATCAGAACAGCCCTTGGAACCTGCATCCCTCGACCAAACCGAACTGGAATTACCTCATTCCTTAACATCGGCCCACACTTCCAGCTACCCATCGTTTTGCTTCGTTACAACCTGGACTACCGCTCGAAGCCACACCATGGCCCCTTCGGACTCTTGGCCTTAACTCTCATCCTCAGCTTTGATTGGGTGTAGCCGTCATTCAGATACCCTTCACCCCGCTGTTACGTTTCATTTATGCAGTCTTCGTATGGAAACCCCCACACCGGCCCCAAAACACCTTGTCTGGCACTACTTTGTTTCGGGACCCTCTCGTGACACATCCTCGGCTCGCCAAATTTACTCCAATGGACTTGACCATCAAACCCGCAGCATCTACACCTCCGGTGGCAAATCCTCTAATCAATCTGGAACGAAAACATATTCATCAACGAACCCCAAAACAATTCCCGCTTTCTCTCCCTTAATCTTTGAAAATTCCACAAGCTATTCTGCCGCACCCATCTTCACCTTTCGTGAATCTCAACTTCTCACAACGAAACTCTCTCATGGAGTGATGCGACCCCACCAACAACGATTTCCTGTACATTGCAGACAACACCCACATCCAATCCTCCCTTTCGGAAGCTAACACCTCTGAAAATCTAACTCACGAAGACCACCCTCTCGGTCGCTCTTCTCAACACAAACAACTACACGCCAAGGCCACTATCCTACGTGACAGACCCTTGACGGACACCACCTTCAAGCTCTTTTCATGACTACAAAGCAAGCAACCAACCACCACTGGACGAACTCGAAGCTCACCATGTACAGCAATCTCCTCTTCCAGCTCCACAAGCTAGGAATGGAACACGGACCTTGATCTGCACTCGACATCTCCCTTGCATCAACTATCGAGCTCACACAAAGCCTACTGGTCGCTTTCAACCCAAAGCCTCAACTTCAACCTGTTGACAACCTGAAACAACTGTAATCACACTTAACACTTACACGAAGTCCGGAATTCTTTCCACCTGTAAGCTTTCATCCGGACTATCCGCAACAAGCCAGCTATCGAACAACCCAATGTTGGCCTTCTACCTAAGGACAACACTAAGCCGTCACGCCATTAAGCCTCAATCTCCCCACCTCCTTACATAACTAAACTCCAAGTTGCTCCCGACACCTGAAGTACATTAACTCTAGCATCAATTCAACCATCAACACCAAAGACTCCTGCCCAACATGGAAAGACCCCTATATCAAATCCCCCTCCCCCTTATTCTCCTTAACAATCAAAACTCACCTGAACTTACAAACCGGCTCTCCTCCGTGATGGAACGTTCCTTTCCTCCAGCAGATTGCCTTTGTGCACAAAAATCTACCGAGTACAGTAACAGACTGCTTTTACGCATTAATCTATTAAAATCTGTCTCGATGGGATCCCAGCTTTCACCTTTGAACTCGCCATGGTGGTGCCCGCCACCTATATTGATGAGGTCAACTGTAAATGCAAATAAATCTACAGGTAGTGGATATTTTCTGACCGGCAAGTAGAAAGCCCAATTATACCAGTTTATATTCTTTTTTTTTCCTGGTAGTTGAACTTCTAAAATAAATAAATAGGCCTATTTTAGTTATTAGAATTCTAGATTCTAAAAAAAAAGGTAATAAATAGGTCTAGGCTAGCCAATAAAAAAATGTATGTATATAAATGTAAATATGAAAAAGCCCAATTTTACCTGGTGGGGAGGTCAAAATTGGTTTTGTATTGCCTAAGGAAAATATACAGTACCTGTAAATACCCACCCAACCTCCCCTCTCGAGTCACCATCATACTGGCTATCGCCATAACACCATTTATGGAGTGCCTGCGTGTGCTGGACCGCCATGCGCAGGTGGGTGACTGAGCTGGGTGTATCTGGAGTTTTTTGATTCCTCCAGGGTAAACAGCACTCAGGAACTGAATGCAAATAAATATAGGTATATATATTTTCGTAGGGCAATAGAAACCAATTTTGACCTCCCCACCAGGTAAAAGTGGGCTTTTTCATATGTACATTTCTAGTTGCCGGTCAGAAAATATCCACTACCTGTAAATTTTATTGTATTCAGTTCCTGTTTCTGTGTTACCCTGGAGGAATCGAAACTCCAGGTATGCCCAGCTCACACACCCACCTGCGCATGCGCGAGCCCGGCACGCGCATGGTGTTGCGGCTTTAGCCAGCCATCTATCACGTCGCACTAACCGCTGTCGCCCTACTTCGCTTTCGTCTGTCTCCTCACCTCGAAGAAGGAAGATGGTCGTCATCGTCGCCGTCAAATCAAGCCCACCTACGGTATGTCCCTTCTCACCCTTCTGCTTATTTACCAAGGAATGACCTCGGACCGCCGTATTTTCCATCGACACCCGTCGCTTGCCTAAAGAGGCGTCTTCCACGCCGTCCACAAACGAACGTCTCTCGTTCTGTTGTCATCATGTCTCTTGCTCACAAACGAACGTCTCTCACCTAACCAACACTCGGAAACTGACCGCCTCCCGTCCAGAAGACTCAGTCTCTCATCTGTAGGACGGGCACATCTCACCCCATCAAAACGAAAAGTGTCATTACAACATCAACAGAACAACTGCCTATAGGAGACTGAAACCCTTCACCCCGAAGTCGGACGTCTCTCCCTGTTATCAAACCCCTGTGTGTCTCATTCCACTGACGACTGACCTTTTCAACCTTCGTCGGTTGGCATCTGATCCACCGCGTATGATGAATGTCTCTCTCTCGTCAAGCCATCCACTGGCCTTCAACCACTATTGCCACATGCCTCTCGTCTTGGAAACGAAAGTCTCTCTTCTAAGAAACTAAAGCCTCTCGTGCTTTCATCACCGGGGCACAGTCCGGTGACGAACATCCCTCGCCCATGTGGCCTCCTCCCCAGAAGACGAATGTCTCCGCCCCATCCACAAACGAACTTCTCTTGACCTGCGAACGTAAGCCTCTCACCCCTCGACGGACATGTTCTCCTCATCGACATGATGAATGTTACTCTCTCTTTCTCCAAACCAGTCTTACCTTGCGAACAACGACGACAGTCCCTCGCTACTCCAGCATCATGTGGACGCAAACGTCTCTCGCCCCCATTGCAACACATCTGTCATCTCTGGAATGGACTCCCACCTTGGGACAGCATCAATCATCATGGCAACGACAATTCTCTCCAGCCACGAAAGTCGGTGGCCACCATCACGAAGAGCCCCCAGATTTTGAGGAACCTCTGTCGTTCACAAAGATTTCTCACCCGAAGAGAACGTCTCCTGCTTGAAAAACTAACGTCTCTTGCCTGAAAATGAACGTTTCTTGCCCTGACGACGACAGTCTCTCGGCCTAGAAACGACAGTCTGTCGCCTTGAAGACGACAGTCTCTAGCTCGGAAGTGGACTGCATCTCTCCTGGATGACGAAAGTCTCTCGTCCCTGAATGACAGTCTCTCGCCTTGAAGACGACAGTATTTCGTCCTGAAAATGACAGTTTCCCTCACGGATGTCGAAAGTCTCTCGCTCCGGAAATGACAGCCTCTCGCCACCAGTCCACCACCCGAAGACCCAAGCATCATGGTTTTGCCTAATCCACTCAATTGATCGATCTGAACCCTTACCCGAATTTCTCGACTCGACGCAATTCCTCCTGCCCGGAGACGCTATGCCTCTGATGTCGTTCATCCTTCAACCCAGGTACCTCACCCTGTAAACGAATGTCTCTCGTTCGGCTGACGAACGTCTTTCATCTGGTAATCTGTCATGGAACCTTCAGCTCGTCGACCATGACCCCTGCCAAACCTCACCGAAAAACCCAAGCATCGCCACCTCCCGTCGCTGAGGATCTTTCCGAAAAATTTCCATCCCTCACGCTCCGAAAATGAAAGCCTCTCGCCTTCTGAACAAACGTCTCTCGCCTCGGCACCATCGCAGAAACAGTCCTGCCCTACTGCAACTAGAATTTGTCTCACGTATCTTGAGTTATTTCCTCAATTCCACCTTCGTCAGACCCTATTACAAGCCTATTTCATGTCTAACTTGAAGTCTCTTCTTCCGTTTGCTATTCAAAGTACGCAACGTTTCTCCATCTTACTGTACTCGGATTGACACACTCTACTTCACCGTACAACGGCCAGGATCGCCGATCCATCATGTCCATCATTTTGCGATCTATCGCAAAACCCTCCTCCTTCCCGCGCAGTGATCTTCTCCTACCTTGAACCCTTCCCTTTTCCCGTGCCGCACTCCTGCTACAAACCGCTACAATGGTGGCACGCACCCGTGGTGGCAAAACTGGGTCCACTCAAGCCAGAATATGGGACCCAACAAAAGTCAGCAAACCTGATGTTACACGTGTGCTGCTATTTTCTCCAATATGAAAAGGTACCCCCACACGGCTTGTAAGCGTCACTGATTATGCAACTGGAACATCGACCCGTGCACAATCTGCTTCACCATCACTCCCGAAGAATGGCTGTTAATCTGCACGAAAAACGCTGCTGCAGCGTTATGCTCGAAGCTACTCAGGGAACAAAGAGCACGGAAAAAATCTTCACCGGCTAATTCTACTCCCACAACGAAGAAATCCAGTACACACAGAATTGTCAACCCACCATCGGCCACTTGCACCCTGAATCCCGTGGATTCTAACACCACGGTCACCACCGCACCTTCAACGACCATTGCACCCCATGTTCCTGTTCTCGTTCCAACAGACATCCTAACACCGGTAATCAAGTCTAAGCCATACAAACAAACACTACCCGTGCCCCCATCTCTTTCAACACGACCACCTATCGACACCAAACCAGTCGACCACCTCAACGTCTCTTTCGGGCTGGATTATAGTCCCACATAAGCTGTCACCGCACCGGACTACAGTAACAGAAACTTTCTTCATGGCGTCATTCGTCATAAGAATTAGCAGGAATCAAGAAAAACAGTGCACCTGTTGTCAAAGGTTTCTCTCACCTCAAGATAAAACTCGCCAGTGAGGAGAAAATCATCGCCGCACAGAAGACTAACATTGCTAACCTCCTGTCCAGCAATAACAATCTACGGAAACGAGTCGAACTCGCCGATGTGAAATTCAGGTGCTTATCCCCCATTCCTCCGACCTGCAAATGCCCGATCTTCAAGATTCACAAATCCTAACCTCCAATCATGAAGCCCATTCATCCAATTCACCATGGCACTCTCTGAAACTCTGCCACCCTCTAATGAACCTGTTCACCACACAAACCGTGGCACCCAAACCACGGGGTCTCAACCTCCAATCCATGCTCAAATCGGCTCACTCAACTTTTATGTCCAACCCCCCACCAAATGATGCCTCTCTTCCTCCTCCGGTTGTCCCCGAGCTTGCTCGTAGAGAACACGCCTCTATCTCTCAAGAATGGATCCGAGCCAATCAGGCCATGCCTCGTGAAACTTAAATTGTTAGGCAACTATGGCAATTTGATAATGCCAACACCTTCACTCCCTGCAAACCTGAAATGCAACGCCTTTTGCTAACTCGCACACGACAGTTTCCCTGTATTGATTGTTGCTCTCGTGCAAAAGGTTACTGTTTTTCTTTCACCGCTCGCCCTTAATTCAATCTAACGCCATTTTCTGTCTTCTGTCCTTTCGGCCCGGAACGTGCACTTTTGTGTCTTCCTGTTGTGTTCGCTGAACTATCACTGATCTCATGCGACAGCACATTCCACGAACTCTTAATCATATTCTCTGTATCAACTGTCAACTTATTCGTCCAAATTCCTTGAACTTGACGTATTCTTATGAAATCAACTGAAATCGATCCAACTTCCAAACTCCTATCTCCAACATCTGGACACTCTCCATCTGTTCCAAGACTAAAACCTCATCCAACTGTTGCACCTGTTTCAACATGGACCACCTCAACCGGAGCCACTTCAACCAACTTCGACCTAAGCCAAGGTAAGCCTGACCCCCCCCCTTTTTTTTTCTCGGCATCCAAGGAATCAAACTAAACTCTCATGGAACGCCTACTTTACTAATATCTTGGTGCTTCCTTCCCAATGCAGATTGCCTTGCGCATTAAATCTGCCGAGACCTAAACCTGATCGCTTTCACGCATTGATCAAAGAACTTCTGTCTCGTGGGGACCCAGCTCTCACCCTTGGAGACCTGCCATGACGGTGCCCGCCACCTATATTGACGAGGTCAACTGTAAATGCAATTAAATTTACAGGTAGTGGATATTTTCTGCCCGGCAACTAAAAAGCCCAATTTTACCTGGGGAAAGGTCAAAATTGGTTTCTAAAGTGGTCATCGTGGCTGAGTTGTGAGAGAGCTCAGCCTGGTTGCTGGAGGTTTGCGGATCTGGTCGAACCCCTGGAAAGGGGACCTTGGCAAAGTCCCCCCCCCAGGACTGCCGGCCAGGGTAGCGTGAGAGGCTACCATGCTCCTTCAGCGGCTATGGGAACTATTCTGGACAATCTTTCGGCCCCTACGATGATCGGAGGTTTCCCGGATCGAATCCCCGGGTTGGCACCTCCCTTTACCAGATATTTCTTCTCTAAAAGTCTGGTAATGTTCAAAATTGAGCCGGTTCAGCCATACAAGCATTAAGTTGCGTCGGCTGACTTGAGGCTCAAAGAAATTAATTTTAAAAAATATATTGCCTAAGGAAAATATAAATACCCACCCAACCTCCCCTCTCGCATCACCATCATGGCAGACATATCGTGAGGAAAAGTAGATGGCTGGCTAACGCTGTAACATCATTTATGGAGGGCCTGCGCGTGCTGGGCTCGTGCATGTGCAGGTGTGTGTCTGAGCTGGACGTATCTAGAGTTTCGATTCCTCCAGGGTAATACAGTATCAGGAACTGAATGCAATTAAAATCTACGGGCAGTGTATATTTTCCGTAGGCAATAGAAACCAATTTTTACCTCTCCCCAGGTAAAATTGGGCTTTTTATACTATATATGTATTTTCATTGGCTAGCTAGGCGTATTTATTATCCTTTTTTTTTAGAATTTAGAGTTCTAATAACTAAAATAGGCCTATTTATTTATTTTAGAAGTTCAACTACCAAGAAAAAAAGAATACAAACTTATAAAAATTTTTTACTGATATATCGTTTGTTACCGATACAAGCAGTATGAAAAATAGTATGTTTTCTCCCCAAATGCTATCTCATATTGCCTGTGCCGAAAGTCTTGCAACTTTACCACCACGTGCAAGGATATTACTGCAAGTTTTGCATATAGCCGTAGTCTCATTTTCACAATGTACTGTATCGCACATTGAATTTTGCCCGCCTAAAAAGTTGTCTTTACTGTAGTGCCCGGCAGTACTTTCTCCTGTCAAGGAATTGCATTGTTAGTCATTGTTTCGTTTATAGTTGCAGGCCTTGTTAACAAACCTACGCTGGCAACAATGCTTTTCTTTGAATGTGGACTCTGAGGTAAATAAGCAAACACCATCATTTCTTCCGTGAACTGTAGTGAAGACGGGAGTTTGTTTAATTATTTCATCAACTACTTGTAAAGCCCGTCATGAATATAGGCTTATCTAGAAGTCAACCACGTTCGGGAAGAAGCGAATATGTGTGTGTGTGTGTCTTCCCCTCCGACATCATGAATGACCCAAAATCCTCGCACTCCCCTCTCTTCCCCTCCCATCCTATTTAGGTTAGCATCTGAATTTTTTTTTTTTTTGGATATTTAGTAGGTTAGAAAAATTACTATTATGCGTGCATGTAGTTTACAAATTCCATAACGGATAGCCAAGCTGTAAACAAAGAATTTAGGGGAATGAAAAGAAATGAAACTGCAGATGAGAGTTTGATTCACGGCCACATAATACGTGAAAGTGTATAGAACAGGTGTATGTTTAATTTAAGACAATAGCCTACTGGGTTTGTTTACGTAGGTTGAAAGCCACGACCACTGTTCTGGTTTCCAACTATTTTAAACAAACTATTTGAAGAAAGTAGCAATTCAAAACCGAGGACAGAAGTTTGATTGTTATCGGTTGCGTACACAGCTTTCAAGATAGTTCTCCCCAAAAAAATTTGTCTCTCCGAAAGAGCTCAGTTTTTTGTAACGCATTTGTTGATGAACTCTCCTTGCAATGGCTAGTAATACTGAAATGGGATAAAATTATAAATATTAGTCAGGTAATAAAGAAAAACGTTTAGAAAGTAGTTAATCAGAAGCAAAAATGAAAAGGAAGAAGTTACTTCGTGTTAATTCCATCACTTTGTTAAAAAGGTGTCTTTCAAAATTGTATCTAACCAACTGGAATTTACTATGCATACTTGCAATTTGGTTGATATGAAAATTCGGTTCATTAGCACCATTAAATAAACCAAAAAATTATCACGTAACGACAGGCTTAACGATAACTAAGCTGCTGCTTTGCTTTATTAGTAGCTTCACTGATTCAGCCAGAAGTTTATAAATGCATGCCATGTCCATGTTGTTATTATTGCTTCTTTTTCCATTCGTTGTCACATGGTCTTCCGGAGAGCAGCCGTGCGTTTTGTTTCCGGGCTCCAGGCCAGTTGATTCGGATCTAGGAAAAAACGCTCCCGACAAACACCTCCAGAAAAAACGCCCCCAACAAAACGCTCCCTGTAAAAAAACACCTCCTGGTAAAAACGCCCCAAGGAAAAAATGCCCCCAGTAAAAAATGCCCCTAGGTAAAAATGCTGCCCATTACGGAAAAATTGTTTTCTGGTTCGCAACTCCGTGTTCGCCCCATTCAGGGTCAGATTGGTAGAGGTCGGGCGTCCCCGGAAATGTACTGCAGGGGCTTCTGGGCGCACCTCAACCTCAGCCGGGGGGGGGGGGGAATGCTGTAAACTTCCATATTTTAAAGAAATCTGAGTGTATTTGAAACGTTTTCCTACAACTTAGAGATGCAATTTTCATAGGTATTCATTTCAAATTTTCACAAAAATGTTTCTTTGAAACAATGGCCTCCTGTAGTTGTGGGGGGGGGGGGGTGGACGGAGTCCTGTATTATACTATAGAAATCGGCAGGAATTTGAAATGTTTTACTCCACTTAAGTAGGAATGTCTACTGTATTTCAGATTTTGAGACTCTACAGTGGTCAATTCTCATAGGATAACATGGGGAAAATGAAATCCAAGATGGCGTCTTTTCCGATTTTCGTTTTCTAAACAGGAAGTGACGTCACAGGTGTTTTAGTACGCCAAATCCAACTACAGACACTCTCATCATAGGATTAACATGGGCTGATGGTTCATGTAGGTGCTAAAAATACCTATGATGTCACACCCTCGGAGGAAGGTGATTGGTTGAGAAGGCCCACTTTGCTTGCACACAAAAAAAGAAATTAAAAAACTCTTTTAGTAGTAGTTATGTTCGATTCAATGCCACAAGAAAAGGTCTATCTCGTGAACGAGTTTTGCTTGGATGTGTATGTATGTATGTGTGTATGTGTGGGGGTGGGCCTGCCCACAGCAAAAATGTATCATCAAACAACAATATAAAATGTATCATAAAAGAAACAACGCAAACACATTATTGTTTTAAAGTAATATCTCTTTTATTTAAACAAACTTTTTTTATTTAAACAAACTTTTTTATTTAAACAAACTTTTTTTTGTTTTCTCTGGCACCAGATAAAGGTACGGGATGGATCTATCTCAGTTTCTGGTTCGTCGGGTTTTAAAAACCGTAGGTATCCTTCAGCGGCGTACCTTCTTTCTCTCGCACCTGATAAATTTTGAGACATGAGTCCCTTTTGCTTCATCTTGTCTCTCACTCTTCCTTCCCACTCGATCCTGTACTCTTCAAAACCTGGATAGATCACTTTGAAGTCATCGTCTTCAACGTCGCTGTCGTCGTTGGGTAAAAAAAGTCCTTTCAGGTAAGCTTGAACGAACATGCTGGAACGGCTCCATTGCTTTTGCAGGGATGTGGGATCATCTTCATGACCCCAGCCCGTAAAGGATGAGTAACCGTAGGGGCACATCACGGTGTCTCGTTCGTCGTCGAACTTGACGAACCCTGCTTCGGCCATTTTGACCGCCAACAAATGATCGGTATGACTCCATGTTCCTTCAAACGTTTTCACGCGGCCTGCAATTGAGTAGTAATGCTCCGTCATCTCTCACTGAAGAAAACTTTAGGATGCATCGAGGTTTTATCTGAAAAGATTAAATGAAAAGATTAAAACAAAACTTTTTTTCTTCTGTTGTAAAATATAAAACATCCGAAACAAAACATTTACTTCAGAAAAGTAAAATCCTTTTCCAAAAAACAAAAAAAATAAACTTGTTTTTCTTTTCATCTCTTCATCTGTTTACTTCAGAATAGTAAAAAACCTTTTCTGTTATCTTCCAAAAAAAAAAAACCTTACTGTTCATCTCTCTCATCTCTTTCTGCTTCACATGTAAAAAAAAAAAAACAGACATTGAGACAAAATAAAGTAAAAGGAGAGAAAAAAGACCACTCACATTTTTATTTTGTGTATACTTTTTTTTATTACTATTAAGATTACAAAACCATTATATAAAATTAAAAATAAAAGATTAAAGACTGTAGGATCGTTTTCCTAAGATAATTCTTCTTCTATCGCACCATTTTCTCGCACATTCTCAGTAATAGCAAAATGCATCGGGGTAGACTTTACGGAATTTGTCCTGGTCATCATTATCATTTCCTCTGGGAAACTTGACAACGAAAGAGCAGGATGATCTCCACTTCTTGTGTTTGGCGAGAGGATCATCTTCCAACACCCAGTCTCTGAGATGAAAACCGCAATAGGCACACATTACTACGTTTCGTGATTCAAATTTATCGTCCACTTGTTTTCCGCACCTGAAGAATCTGGCTTAAGCCATTTTGCGAGCCGTTAAGTGATCGGTATGACTCCATCTTCCCGCAAAAGTTTTCTCACGGTCCGAAGTCGTGTAGCGATTCGCTTCCATCTTGCCAAAAGACTGAAGAAAAAATTCTTTGATGCACAGTCTTTAAGCAAATCACATCATACTGCGTGTTTGGAGAGATTGGAATTTCTGTATGCAACGAGCATCGTAGAAGGGAGCCCGATGTGTCACGGAAAACTTCTTTTCAACAAACGGTACAGCTCTTAGATCGTTTTCTACTCTAGAATGTTCGTCGGAATCAGAGAGGATGCGTTCTGAGGGGTATCCACGCACGCAGTGCCACAGAAAGTACAAACAATATTGGCCACACACTGTCAAACAATGAGACTGGAGGATGCTGTCGTTATAGAACTTGAAAATAGAGTTGCATTTCAGGAATCGGATGATGTGAAGTTCGTAGGTTTAGTCCATAAGAATCAAAATAGTAGACTTGTTTTTTCGATGAAACGAACCACTTGGCTACCCAGTGACTGCCTGGCTTGGATGAATTGTCCAGATTAACGATGTAAGCTCTGTGTTCGGCAATCTTGGGAAGCATATCGCAGGAGAAGACGCCGCCGAAGTATTGTTTGAGAAACGGATCGCTCGTGGCAGCATGATGCAGTTCGAGGGTGTTCATTTTTTTTTGATAATCGTAGATGATAGAGCGTGACTTGTCAATTTCCATAACTGTATGGTTCACCATGTACAGTACGAGGTTCACAGTTTATGTAAGTGCTTTACTGAACTGAATGTCTATTCGAATGTTGCCTTGCTTCACTAGATTGAAATGGTTCTGACTACTTCATAAGTCGAATCCGTACAGCGCATTTCCCTTGTTGTATTCCAGATACTCAAGTCGGGCCCTTCGTCTTGTCCGAGCTTGCCGATGGCTTGGAACACGCTGGTTAGCTGCGAGCAAACAAATTGTTTGTATAGTCGGGTTTGAAAGCGGTGGAGGGAACTTGACGACCGTCAACTCTCAGAGCCAAGTGATTCACGTCGAAATGTTTGAAGTGGAAGGGGTTTTCTGCGTAGTCCCCGTTGTAAGCTTTATTGGAAACCAGTCCTATGATACACATGGAAGGCAGACTTCCCAAAACGACATTGTCCAAGTTTCCTTGGAGGCTGCCATTAGCGATGGTAAAAGTTTTTACTTCCACGCGTTGGAGTGGATACTTGGCGTTGGTTTCTGCCAGTGACTGATTGTGAGCCAGTAGAATGGACGGAGCTTGATGTACCTTCCTAACGAAAACAGGGAGGCGTGCTTGATATCGAGACGGTAGGTGCTGCCCATCAGGGCGAAGGCATTTTTGCTGCGGGTGAACTTCAGTCTCGTGTCAACGCCATTCCGGAGCAATCGTTCTTGGTGGAAGAGATCATTGTGAGGATGGCTGTACAAGTCCAAGATGGCACTGCCAGCTGTCAGGTTCTGTCTCACGTTGAACCCTGCATTTGTAGCTTGCGCTCCACTGTCGATGACGTTGAAAACCCCGGCGGTATCGCAATACCAGCAAGAGGTGCTCAGGTGTCCTTTCTTGGCATCATATCCGTAACTTAGAAGAGTTTCCAGGTAAGAACGGTAGGCATAAGAATTGTCTGCGGCTGCTACTTGCTTGCCGTTCAGAAAACAATCGCACTGGGAGAAGAGGGAGTGAAGAATGAGATTGATGGGGGCAACTTTTATGTTGGCATCGAGGTCCATTCCTTTGGCTGTGGTCACTCTCACTTTCACGTGCAGGTAAGATTGGCTAAGGTCCATCATAGCATCTTGGTTCCCACTCACTACGAACTCAGTGGGTAAGCTGTCGCTGAGGGTGGCCAGAGGATGATATTCTGACCAAAAACCATCTTGGATGGCAACTTGCACGTTAGGACTGCTAAACAGTTCGAGTTCAGATTTCAAGCACGGTTCCGCTTCTTCATTCGGTAACAAAGGCATGACGGGAAATGAAGGGGAATGGGTACTGAATGAAGTTCGGACCATGGTGCTGTTCAGTTTATAGTTTCGCTAGCCATTTGAAACGAGGGGCCTCCCAAATGTTGGTAAGAAGAAACCTCCAACTTGATTCGCCATTCTTCTTCTTTTTTTTTCTTTTCTAACTCTGTAATGGTGGCGAATTACCCGTCCTCCCTTCTGATTGCTTCTTTTTTTCTTTAGACTCTTCTCTGTCTCATAGCTTTGGGGAAGGAATGAAGAGATTTTTTTTCTTTAACCGAAATGTCTTTTTTTGCTATGATAAATTTCTTTCTGTTTCCGAGTCTTTTGAGTTGTAACTGTTTACGTTTTCTTCCCGAACCCTCTTGCCCACCCGTCGCACTACCGATGAGATCTCTTTTAGCTTCACCTAACCTAGCTTTAGCTGCAGTTTTCAGATCAGAACCAGATTCTAGATCATCGAGTATTTTTCCTCCGCTGCGTAAAACGTAGTGACCCACTCCGTACAGTCCCTTTTTAAGAAATGGTACAGCCGTGCGCCATGGTCCTTTAAAAATGTCTCCGAGACCCGATCCCCTCTGGTACCAGCTGCCACTGAACACGGGGTACACCACACTCCCGACTTGTGACGTGGCTGAGTAATGCCTAACGCAGCTGAGTGCGTCGGGTTCCCTGTAAGGAATTTTCATTTTTTAATGCAAGCCTTGTCTAAAGTGAAGCGTAACTGAAACAATGCTAGGATGGAATGAAAGAGGCAGACCCCGCGGGTTGGTTAAGTAGATGAGTATAGTTTCAAAATCCATTCTGGCGAGTGGCTTATAATGTGATCTCTCGAAAATCTCTCTGACAAACTTTCCTTGTAATGGGAACTGTTCTTAAGAGAGGAGTTAACGTATTGACCACTAACCCGTCCCTTATGACATCGGTGTAAACGTAGGCAACAGCCCAAGAATCCCCGTAATCCAGGGCCAAATCAGCGTCTCTCGTTACAGTAAGAGTATGCCCTGCCTCGAATCCTAGCAGCTCCGATAAAGAATCGTTGAGTTTAATGCTAAAGAATTTCGAAACTCTCGAATTTGCTAGCTTTTTGTAACCAGTAAGGAGGACGAAAATTGACGGAAATCTTTTTCGAACTGGCGTCATAGGAGAAACGGATGAAGCGATCTTCTTTAACGTTGCCTCGAATAAGAGGGTTCACGGTTTTAATTAAGGAATCTGGAGAATCGTAAAATTCTTTAGGGATGGCTACCGGAATGCAGGCCGTGGTTACTGACACGCAGACCCACCACTTAGCGTCATTGTATACACTGTCTAGTTTTCTCAAAGGAAGAACGTCCCAATCACCTAAGGCTTTTTGACTGGGTTTCTTGGGGATTAATTGAAGGAAATGGGCCAGGGTAGGAGAAATTGTAATTTTTTTAGCCATGGAATTGTCGTGGTCGTTGAAAGAAAAAAACGTCTCTAGTTCTCCCCACGATGCGGTGTAAAGAATTGTTCAGAAAATCAAGTAAGTGAGGGATGACATCTTTTAATGGTGTATTGCGAGGTGGTTCGTAAACTGGATAAGTGAATAAATGACGAGTCCATACTGAACTGTTAACCCCTCTTCCCTAGTGAGATCCCCTAGTATGCGAGAAACCGAGCCGTTTGTCTTAGGTAGGTAGAGGTGCACTTCAGCTAAGGCAACTTCCCAATTTTCCCCTTCTAAAATTACCCTCTGCACTAATTTTGTTCGATAATGAGAAGGTGTATTGGATGGAAACACGTCGATGGAATTGTCACAGGAAGGGTAACGTCGAAACTGTTTCTGTAAGACAACATCTTTCAGTACCTTCTCTTAAAATGTAATTACCGTTCTCCCTCTTTGGAAGGGTATCTTTTCGCCTGAATCATCAGTTAAATAAATTTGAACCGTCTCGAAACTAGTTCTGGCTAGTTGCCTGTAGTAGGGTTAAACGAAAATCTTGTTCACGTTGTCCCCCTCCGTACCGCTGATCTGAACGGCTCTAAGCATTTGAACCAACACGTCCCCGACTAAAGTATCTTGAATGATGTTGCAGTAAACGTAAAGAGTAGAGAGTCCTGCCTGCACATCTACGACCCTTTCGGCAATAGCATCCTTGTTTCCGTACAAGACCTCTGGTTTTCGAATCCAAATAATGAGGCTAGTGTAGGACTGAATCTGAGTGTGAACACTTTGGGTCTCTTATCCCAATTCCCAACTTCCTCGTAGTAGGGGATGGGGAACGTGTAAAGACACTTTCTTGGGGATGGGGTTGAACCAGAGCCGAAATCTCCTTCCCTCAGGAACGTCTTGAGATATTAAACTATTGAGTTTATCCACCAACACTTCAGGTTTCGGGTAATACCCTGCTTCTAAGTGCATCTGTCTCGTGGGCATCGAGGATCTAATGCTGATCCACCAATTCCCCGTATTGTGATCCATGTTAAAATTGTTCAGAGGTTTAGCTGTCCAGTAGGGAACTTCTACTTCGATACCTGCTTTTTTCGGTTCCTACCCCAAGAAAAGACACAACGACCTGGAATAGTATATTTTGCTATTCTGTCTCGACACCGCGTCTCTAGTTCTAATTATTTTATTTCCTTCTTCAATAAACTCTATCAAGATACCCACATTTTCCTTTATTTGGTCGTTGAGAAATTTATCTAATTGTTGTCTATATGTGGAGAATGGAATAGTCTTATCGAAAACTGGATTGAATATAGGAAAAGTAAAAAAGGTTCGATAACCATACTCCAATTCGAGCATTTCGGGGTTAGGAACATTAACCAAGTGCGAGAATAATTTATTTCCGAGAGCCCGCACTCCCATCTACCGCCATCGAGGTCTATGCGTTGAGCCAGTTTAGTCCTATGGGATGCGAGAGTATTATCCGGGAACAAATTCATCGAAGCGTTTGAAGGCAAAGAAACGTAGAAACTAACGCTGTCGGCCATTAAAGTTCTTTGATTTCTGACACTTTCACCCAAGAATTGAATTCTGGACCGTAGCCTGCCCAAGACACGAAATATTTTTTTTGCAGCACCTTTCCCCTTCGTCTTCAAGATCTATTCTACGGCGTAGTAAGCTCCACTGCCCGTCTTATCAACTTTGCTGAGTTCAGCGGCGTAGAACCTACCGTCTATCAATTCCCCATTAGCATCTTTCAGCCTGTACGTTGGTTCGGTCCAGTGAGGTTTACTGACAGAATCAACTACAAAAACTTCGCGAGTCCACAGCCCCCTGAATCCTTTAACGAAAGTTACTTTAGAAGAGGTGATTCTAATTAAATCTCCCACCTTAAATCGATATTTACTGCTACTGGTGTGTTTCTTATCCCCCCCCCCCCCCCGCTGTACAGTTTAGGCCAGTCAGTCGTGTGCAGCTTTCGCCACACTTCGCCTTGATTCTCACGAGTTACTTGATAGGAGCCATTTCGATAGATCTATGCTTCGTGTTGTTGTAATTCTCGTTAATTCTAGGAAGAACGTCAACGAATCTAAAGGTGCCGTACCTGTCGAAGAACCTGTGTAGAGCCGTTTTCAGTGTTCTGTTTAACGTTCCACTAAACTCGATTTGGACACGTAGTCACCCGTAGTAAAATGTATATGGTTCTTTTTCAAGTAATCACGAACTGCCTTGCCCGTGACCTCTCCCCCCCTTATCACTGAAGAAAAAATTTAAGTTTTTCGTTAGTTTTAAAAATCACCTTTAAACCTTCGACCACAGCTTCAGCTGTTTTCCTTTTCAAAGGAACGTTCATGGTTCTTCGAGACTGTACATCTACGCAGCTCAAAATGTAACGGTAATTATCGTTACTCGGTAAATTAATCTCGTTCAAATCGCACTGATACAGATGGTTAAGGCCGCCGGCTATTGTTTTTAATCTAGGGATTCTCAAACGACGATTTCTATGAAGCGTGAATGGATCTTGTTTCAGTAACCAAGCGTTGATTCAATTTAAAGTAAATTTTTTTCCTCCTTTTAAAGCAGCATCGCGTAAAACCCGGGCCCTTCCCGCGAAACTCTGTCTTATTGACGTCGTAATAAAGTTTTTCCAACAAAGACTCCATTAATGCGCGCGTTTCGGTATTGTTTTCCAAGGAGTCTTTCTAGCTCTGAGTATGTTTGGCGAGAATACCGCGACTTGTGTGTCTTCTCTGTTTACTTCCTGTAACTGTCGCCAGTGGCGCTGCTGTCGGCGCAGGTGTAGAAACAGGAGCAGAAACTGCTTGTGTAGAACTAGCGGCAGTAACTGATGTTGCAGCACTGAGTTGATCAGTTAGAAACTGGTTCTGAAAATTTTGTAATTGTTATTGTAAATTGGAGATTAAAGCAAATTTTTGGTCGTCCGGGATATGTGTTTTACTAGAAATGCTATTAATTTCAGCGTCCAAAGACTTAAGTTTATTTAAAATTCCTCCCTTCACTTCGTAATTAAATCCTAAAGGCTCTTTACTGAGATCGGGGCCAGCCAGTACCGGCAGTGAGGAAACTGTCTCGTTCGTACCTACCGACAACAAATACGACTCTGTCACTAAATAAACTTTTTGTAAACCCATTTTTTATTTACTAAATAAATTTGGAAGCAATCCACCGCGTAAAGCTAATGCTGGTTTTATTAAAAGAGGAAGAAATCCACCGGATTTAACTAACAATTGCCTCGTAGTTGTCGAATCTAGCTTGGGACAGGCCAATAACCGAAGCGCGTTCTTGTGTCTGGCGAGTTTCGCTTTCGATTCAGAACTGAGTTTTACATTACCCACCAGAATATTTAAGGTTATCTCTGCGGGACAGTTGATTTGTTCTTCGGTCGCCGATTTTAATAGCAATTGCCTTTGATGCTGGCATGCCTTTGATGCCTTTGGTTCGCATAAATTCGCCAGCAGAAAACGATGCTTTCTGATTTTCTGCATTTTTTTCCCTTTTAAATTGAGATCTTAACGGCGCTGTTGCTACGAGACTAATGACTATTGGCACGGTCCGAGTATACGTATATCGTTTACTGTTGGGTGTCACCATCTAGCGGGCCGGAACGTCAACTTTTAGGAGGGAGAAAGGCAATACTAATAATATCTTCTGGTAGAATATCAGTACGCAAACGAATTGCTGCCGGCGTTTCGGCGTGGAGATCAATCACTAAATATCCGCTCAGATTCTTGGCCGTAACTTTTCCATGATGTTTTGCAAGAACCTGCCATTAGACGGGTACAATTGCTGGCTCAGTATTCGCAGTTGCGTTTTGTCCCTGTGATTTGGAAACAAGATTAAATACGTTGCATTTAAAGACAGGATGTGGTGAAACTTATCGCTTCTGTTATACAGAGTTTGAGTGATATGTATAACCGACGTGTTGGTGTGGTGGGCGTGCTTAGTGAAATATTTGGCGATTAGAGAGTTGGTGTTTGCGTCGCTCAGTTGGAAATCGTCAAAAATAATTAGTTTCGGTACAGAAAGATCTAAAGTGGTTAGATCTGGAATCTCCGTAACGAATTTCACTCCTAATAATTGTCGTTGTTGTTCCATAGGTGGAAGAGTGGTCGAACACCACGTAATCTGTTTAATTTGAGGGTTGAAGAGACTAGAAATGTTTCTTATTATTTTCTGTACGCAATAACTTCTTCGTACCATGCTGGGACCCGAAACTAGAATAGAACAAGAGTGGTGGAACTGCGAAAAATTATTCTGGGACTCTATTTTTTTTTTATAATTAGTTCCTAAATTCAATAGTAAATCGCAAAAGTCTTTGCTGCTATAAGTCCCGCAGAGGGTTATAAGGCGGGGCTTTATTCTATCGTCGAGATGAGAACTGAGATGATATGTAACTTCTAACGGCACGTCGAATTTATCTGCGGGAGAAGACACACCTAAGTCCGTTTCGTACAGGAAGCCAGTACAGAGATTAGCGTAATCAACTTTATAGACTGGAAGATAAAACTCAAAAAATAACTTTCAACGGCAAATGTTGAGACATTTTGGCACCGGGTGGTTTTACCTTAATTTTGGCAGGCTGCATCCGAATCTACCCGGTGCTAAGTCGAATATCTCCTCCCAAGCCCGGAATTCAAGATGGCATCCAAAAATGGCGCCAAAAAACATATTTTTGCTTCTAGCACATAAACCATTCATCCGATCGAAAACAAACAGGTTACCATTTGTGTTCAGAAAAAAATTTCCTTCAGAAAAAGTTCTATGCATATTTTTCGTAAAATTAACTCTTCTGGCAAAAATTCGTCATTTAAAGTTGTATTAGGCTATTTATGTATGCTATAGATACAACAGCGCACAAGCATATTATAATTCCTAACTTTAAACAGCTGCAATGTTAATTCTAATTAAGAACCACTAACATAATTAGCCTTAAATGAAAGGTGAAGATGTATATTTTGCAGCAAGGGTAATTTAAACGATTTATTTTAATTAGAATCTAAGCTACAACAGTTTATCTACGATGTAGAGCTTTGATTTTTGTATCGTTTTGCGATAAGTTCCATCTTTAAACTAATGTAATAGTCGTTCTAAATTAGATAAATGGATGTAATTAGGCTTAAAGAAAGATGAGGATGTATATTTTCCAACAAGGGTAATTAAAACGATTTATTTTAATTAGAAGCTAAGCTACAGCAGTTTATCTAAATTCTAGCGCTTTGATTTTTGGGTCGTTTTACGATAAGTTTCATCTTCAAAGTGGTTCAGTAGTCGTTCTAAATTAAATAAATGGATGTAATTAGACTTAAATGAAATATGAAGATGTATATTTTCCAACAAGGGGAATTAAAACGATTTATTTTATTTAGGAGCTAAGCTACAGTAGTTTATCTACGATGTAGCGCTTTGATTTTTGAATAGATTTACGAAAAGGTTAATCTTTAAACTGGTGTACTAGTCGTTTTAAATTAGATAAACGGATGTAATTAGACTTAAGTGAAATGTGTAGATGTATATTTTCCAACAAGGGTAATTAAAACTATTTAAATTAGAAGTTAAGCTACGGCAGTGTATCTACGATGTAGCGGTTTGATTTTTGTATCACTTTACGATAAGTTCCATCTTCAAACTGGTGTAATAGTCGTTCTATATTAGATAAATAGATGTAATTAGGCTTAAATGAAAGATGAAGATGTATATTTTCCAACAAGGGTATTATTTTTATTAGGAGGTAAGGTACGACAATTTTCCATAGTATAGTTATATGCTTTTTGTGTCAGTTTATCACAAGTTCTATCTTTAAACTGCTACAGCAGCCATTATAACTCAGATAAAACGTTGTAATTACCCTTGTTGGAAAATACATATCTTCGGCTTTCATATAAGCCTAATCACATCCATTTATTTGAATTAGAACTGCTACGTCATTTTATGGCAAGTACTATCTTTGAACTGCTACTGCAGCGGTTCAAAGATAGTACTTGCCATAAAATGACGCAAAAATCCAGGTGCTACAACGTAGATAAACTGCCATAGCTCAGCTTCTAACTAAAATAAATCGTTTTTATTACCCTTGTTGGAAAATATATATCTTCATCTTTCATCTAAGCCTAATCATATCCGTTTAAATGAATTAGAACGGCTACTGCAACAGTTTGAAGGAGGAAATTGTTGAAACAACCCAAATACCAAAGTGCTACAACGTAGATAAACTGTCGTAGCTTTGCTCCCAATTAAAGTAAATCGTTTTAATTAACCTTGTTAAAAAATATACATCTTAATCTTTCATTTAAGGCTATAATTTAGAACGACTACTGTGGCAGTTTAAAGATGGAACTTATCATAAAATGACACACAAATTAAAGGGCTACAACGCAGATAAACTGGCGTAGCTAGGCTACTAATTAAAATAAATCATTTTCATTACCCTTGTTGGAAAATATGTATCTTCATGTTTTACTTAAGCCTAATCACATCCATTTATCTGAATTAGAACCGCTACTGCAGCAGTTTAAAAATAGAACTTGTCGTAAAATGACGCAAAATTCAAAGTGCTACCACATAGATAAAACTGCCATAGCTCAGCTCGTAATGAAAATAAATCGTTTTAATTACCCTTCTTCGAAAGTAAATATCTTCATCTTTCATCTAAGTCTAATCACATCCATTTACCTGAATTAGAACCGCTACTGCAGCAGTTTAATGATAGAACTCGCCGTAAAATGATGCACAATTCAAAGCGCTACGACGAAGATAAACTACCGTAGCTCAGCTTCTAATTAAAATAAATCGTTTTAATTACCCTTGTTGGAAAATACATATCTTCATCGTTCATATAAGCCTAATCACATCCATTTATCTGAATTAGAAGCGCTACTGCAGCAGCTTAAAGATAGAACTTGCCATACAATGATGCACAATTCAAAGCATTACGACGTAGATAAACTACCGTAGCTCAGTTTCTAATTAAAATAACTCGTTTTAATTACCCTTGTAGGAAAATATACAGCTTTACCTTTCATTTAACCCTAATTATGGTAGTGGATCTTAATTAGAACTAACATTCCAGTTGTTTAAAGTCATGAATTATAATACACACATGCGCTGTGGTATCTATAGCATGCATAAATGGATTAATAGAACTTAAATGAAAGGTTAATCATTTACATCAGAAAGGTTAATTTTACGAAAAATATGAATAGAACCTTTTCTGAAGGAAATTTTATTCTAAACATAATTGGTAACCGTTTTTTTTTTAATCGGATGAACGGTTTAGGCGCTAGAAGGAAAAGACTGTTTTTTGGTCGCCAATTTTGGACGCCATCTCGAATTCCGGGCTTAGGAGGAGAAATTTAATTGGCACCGGGCAGATTCGGATTCGGCATGCTCAAATTAGGTTAAAATCGCCCGGTGCCAAAATGTCTCAACATTTGCCGTTGAACTCATTTTAGAGCGTCTTTTCTGGGACAAGTCGTCCTGTGAAAAAATATTAGTGGGATAGTGTCTAGTTAAATTGGTTGATAGAGAAGTTATCACCAAAATCAAAGCAAGAACGACCGTAAAAATAGCTGCCGGTAATTTAACGTTGTTAATTTGTTGCAATAAATTAGCTATAGAGAGAGCTTCGTTGTTGTCTGCAGGCAGCCAATCAATATTCTGGTACCATCGCGTTCGTGTAACGTATAATAAATTAAAAATAAAAAACATTCTCGTACCTACAGGCAACGTCGTACTATCACAACTAGCATCTTCCTCTCTTCCCCCTTCCCCCTTCCTATGTTTGGATTGTTTGCTCCATTTTTTTACAGGAGCGAAAACCAAACGCTGTACCTCCTCTCACCACGACAGAAGGGCATTGAAACTAATACTCCGTAAAAGTGAATATAGCATTATTATTAGATACTGCAATATCGTAAAAACTGAATGAGAAAAATTCTCGAGGCCTATTAAGACAATCGCAGCTTCTGTCGCTACAGAATTCGAAGGTTTCTTCTGTGCAACGACGACAATCGTGTTTTTCGACTAATCTTAAACTATTAACACGTTTAGCGCAGTAACAACATTAAAATATTTGAGAGGGGCGCGAGCATTTAGCAATATGACACAACAAAGCTTCCATCGTGTCGAAAATGGCATTGTTACATCCTTCGCATCTAAAGAACTGAATCCCCTCTTCTACATGTTTTGGGGCCGTCATTTTTTTTCTTTCCACGTAAACTAAATTTTCCAGGGATAATTGTATTTTCAAAAAACGAATAAAAATAATGAGCTCTCGGTGAATTTTATCTGTCCTGCAGTCGTGAAATGTATCCAAACCTTAGCTCCGCTCGCCACAATTTACGCATTCGTAAACATCGTCAGCATTTAGACAATCATTTCATATATGACGTTTTACAGCTTCGAACCTTTCGTAAATCGCGTTGTAAGCTTTACACACGCCGCACTGATAATATCTGTCAGCGCAAGATGAAATTTCAAATTCAGAACTGCGTGACATTGTTCTAAGACTACATATTCTGAAGAATGGAAGGGAGGGGGGAAGAGAAACAAAAACAAACAAAAAAAACCAACAACTTATTTTGAGTAACATCAATACAATAAACTACAGCAAATACATTCGCATCAATCCTCCTAAGCGAGAATTTTAATATCGTGAAAATTGAACGAATAAAAAGCTGGAGGGTTTATCCTCGCAATTCGCGACGAACAAACGTGATTTTTAGCCAGTGATAACCTTTCGAAAGACTCATCACACGCGAAACACACGTACGCTTGTTTAATGCATAGGTGCGGTTCAATTTCTGTTAAACTATCAAACGTCGTTAAACAATCGTTGAATCGAAAACGAGCGTGCGTTTGATCGCAGGAAGAATTCTGCATTTTTACTTCTAAGAAAGAATTTACCCAAGCTTTACAGACGTACAAAGAATTTTCAAAAGAAATTCTAACCAACGAAAAGTCGTGGAAATTACCTACATGTTTCCTTAACGCGTCAAAAATATTGAACGAAATAATATTACAAATACTGCGCTGAAACATGACATAATTAAAAATAAAAACCTCGAATTCCTCCTCCGAGCTCTGGCCATGCTCGATTAAAGACATTTTTTTTTTCTTTCAAAAGTACAATATTTGGGCTATGGAAATAATGTTTGATAAGATTTTTTATATTTTAACTATTAGGTTTCGTATAGACCGATTCATTTTAACGAAATAAAAAAAAAAACTTAACTAATATAGGAAAAGGTTTTCACTTACCAAAAAATGATGACGGCCAGGCCGGACGAAGAACAGAGATTCATTTATCATACACCGTGTATATATATGATTGAAGTCCTCTCTGCACCAAAACTAAAACTATTAATTTCTTCGTTTCTATTCAATATATTTCGACCAAATTTGGCCAGGTAGTAGATAGCAACTTTTCCTAACTTTACCCCTACTTTTATGCAATTCCGTGCAAGAGTAAAAGTAGGGAGCCACACGGAAATTTGAAAACTGTTCACTCGTTGTTGTTCTTCTTGTGTGATACGGTTTCAGAAAAAACTACTGCACCTACCTAAAATCTGAAACATGATCTGAGCTAGAAAGTTCCCTGGGCTTCAACCTTAGAGCTGGGACCACTTTTTCGATTGGTCCATCCATTCCGGAGTTACGGGACCCTAAACGATCATTTTTATTGTTTTACGTCGTTTTAACCATTGTATTTAGGGAACAATGACAGTCAGCAAACTCCAGATTCATTCGTCGTGCACGTGTTATGTCTTTGGTAAAAAGTTGATTGTTGAACGGTAAAATGAAAGGGTGAAAGGGTAGAATCTGTGAAACGGTGAAACAAAATGGCTGCTGATGTGGATGGGCTTCTTCAGGAGTTATGGAAGAAGAAGGTTCTGACGGCTGGCGAGATCAATTTGGGTGTGGTTACGGATGAGACTTTTGTGCAGGTGATGAGAGAGGCCCAGAAGCGTGGGATCAGTGAGAAGCGTGTGAGGGACTTTGGAGTGGATACTAAGCCAAAGCCCAAGAGGAAGCAAGATGGCGGCGAGAGTGATGTGGCAATGATGAGAAGGCAAAGAGAGGTTGTGAGTAAGGAAACGGCAATGAACACTGTGAAGCTTTTCAGTGCAGTGGTGGCTGATCAGGAAAGAATTGGATGGGGAGACAGTGAAGTAGAAGTAACGGAGGAGATGGAAAGAGAAGCAGGACAGGCCAAGGAGCTAGAGGATCGGCGGCGTGCCAGGAGTCTGCAGGCCCTTAAGAGGATATACGGCGGTGGCCTGACCAATGTCCGGATGCCGAAATCGGTTGTTATGGTGTGTGCGGCGGTTGGTGCCCCATACCTAACTGCTCAGGTTTACATGGCTGCTGCGGAAATTGTAGGAGAAGAAGAGATTGTGGCGGCAGGTACTCTCAGGATGAGCCACGTATTTGAGGTAGAAGTGAAAACTGTTCGCAGCGGCTGCTAAACGCCAAGCTCTCATTGATGAGCAACCAGTGGATATTTTTGACTTGCATGAACACACGGTACAAGCACGGCTCTTGTGGTTACCAAGAAGCACGACACCGCAGGAAATAGCCGTTGGCTTTGCGCGTATAGCAACACTTGAGAAGCATGAGTTTGAGAGACTTACTGTTAAGGGCAGATCTGTCTGTGAAACGACAACTCGATGTGTCGCGCTTCGACTTCGGGAAGGGGTGACCATGGAAGACATACCGGACGTGGCCACAATAAAGGGTATTAAACACTTGTGTTGATCAAGGACCGTGTGCCACAGTGCTTGAGGTGTGGCATGAAAGGTCACTTCCGTCGCACGTGCGCGATCCGCTCGTGCGATATATGCGAGGTCTGGTGTGACCCGAGGCATCTGTGTCCGCATCTGCAAGTTGCTGCGAGGAACAAATTGATACAGCAAATGGCAGAAGATGTACCACTGCGCCAGCATCCGCAACAGCAGCAGCCACTAGATAAAAGTGCAAGCAGCCAACGAGAGGCGGGGCATGATCAGCGTTCTCAGGAGATGCAACAGCGATTGCAGTTTCAGGTGAAACAGCAGATGCAAGGTGGGAGTAACGTGCACCTGGAGCTGCCATCCATGAGCACAAGTGCTCCATGTTTGATGGAGGCTGTAGAAAGTGTTGGACATCATAAACAAGGCGAAAATGTTGTTCCAATGATTGCGAAAGGGGCTGTGATTCATCGCTTAGATGCAATAGTGACGGCCCATGGCTGACTCCCGCACCGAAAAGAAAGCGGAAACGAAAGAAGAGTTTGAATTCGGGACCGTCGGCAGCGGCATCATCGCAGCCTAGCAACCAAGCTGACGGTTCTGACAGGGAGAGCAGTGCATCTAATTGTGTGGTGAATAGTGCAATGATCAGTGCAGATGCTGTGTGTGGCATGTCTGTGGACCCAGCTGAAGTGGTGGTTGTGTGTGAAGTGAGTGATGAAGACGACCATGCAGTGGCTAACGAAGCAAGTGACGCGCAGGGGCTACTTCCGCAAGACTCGCAGATCTCACAAATCCAAGACAGCCAGGTAATTTTGCTTAGCAGTGGTTGTGAGGGAACAGGAGATGGAGTGGGAAGTTAGGTTAGGTTGGCGCCACAGCATATCATATCGTTTGCGTGGTCTTCGCAGTACAAAATTGCATCCTGGAATGCACGGGGCATTCAGCAAAAATTGAGGATGTTGAATTGCTATTAAAGCATGTTTATGTCTTAGGCATCCAAGACCAAGAGGCTAACAATATGCACGGCTTTGATGGAGCGGGTTGGGGTGCGGATTTCATAATGTCAGACGCAAAGGTTGGTGTCTTTGTTAAGTGGGCTGTGCCATTCAGTGTTTTAAAGATTGAAGGACGGGTTTTAGGTATTGATGTGCGTTGCGCTCAAAATTTACATGTGTAATGTGTGGGTCACCATGGTTTTCGTGCATGTAACTGGCAATCCGTCAGTTGGTGAGTGGACGAAGTGGTTCAGTCAGTTTTCAGCTCCGGTTATCGTAGGTGGGGACTTCAACAGTCACCACTACAACTGGGGCTCGTTGCGAGCCGACGCTCGTGGAAATAGGCTTGCCAGCGCGATTGACATACAAGAGCTAGTTATTAAGCAGGATGGCACGCCCACGTTTATTAGGTGGAGGCAAAATGGAATCCATGAGTCGGTGTTAGACTTTTTTGTATGTTCCAGGGACATTGCCAGCTATTTTCAATTTGATGTTTCTGACGATCTGCGCGGGAGTGACCACTTCCCGGTGGTTCTCTGCCCCGACAGACAGGAGATGCATGAATCCTGGTCCACTAGGGAGCCCAGGGGAACGTCACATAGACCTGTTGTGTGCAATGGTGTTTTTGGAGACTGGGTCAGTAGATGCCCACCGCGAACGTGATTCCTCCAGAACAAGCGACCCGAGCTGGTGGTCGTGGCGTTGCAGTGTGGCGGTGAGGGACAGGCGCAGAGCGTACCGGAAGTGGAAGAGGGCTCCCAGTGAAGAGTTATGGCTCGTATATCGCGGTGTGGCAGAGGAATCACACTACGTACTGCGGAACGAGAAGGCCACGCACAGTGGCCGGCTGTGTGGAGCTGTGGCATGCTCGAATTCGTTGTTACAAGCATGGAAGGCTCTGAGTCATAGCAAGAGCAAAGTAGTGCAAACGTGGATTTACAGTATGGAAGCAACCATTAGGGATCGAGAAGTGCTGCGTGGAGCAGAGATGGCTGACGCCTTCAATGCAAGATTTGCAAGTGTGTATGGTCTGGCAGAGGGGGTTACTCCACCATCACCTGTGCCTAGGGCAGTCTCTGATGTTAGTGGTGCCCCGTGGGAGTTTTTAGAGTTCAAGGCAGCACTTGCTATGTGCAAGTCGGAGAGTGCTGTTGGTATTGATGGCGTGGGCTACAGTGCTCTGCGTCGTTGTACAGAGGAGCAACAGCGTTCGCTTTTGTCTTTGTTTCAGCTAGTTTTCGATGGCAGTCCTGTTCCGCCATCGTGGCTGTTCACGATCTTGGTGCCGGTCCATAAACAGGGCAGCAGTAGGTCAGAGCTGACAAGTTACAGGCCAATTGCACTGTTATCCTGTATTAGGAAAGTTTACGAAAGGATGGTTGTTAAGAGATTGAGTTGGCACTTGGAGTACTTTGGCAGCCTGGCTGAAGTGCAGTTCGGATACCGTCCAAATCGCAGTGCTCAAGATGCGGTTTTATTCCTGCTGTCTAGTATCCGGGAAGCGTGGGCGCAGGGCAAGGTTGTCTTGGCTTTCTTTCTGGACATTAAGGCAGTCTATGACACTGTGTCCATCGCCTGGATACGAGCTTCTCTGGTAGGCATGGGTGTGTGTTCGCGGTTAATAGACACGATTGTGGCTCTCCTTGGAGCACGTGCATTTGTGACGAGGATCAATGGCAGCTGGTCAAAGAAGGCGACAACCAACAGGGGTCTTCCGCAGGGAAGTTGTTTAAGCCCCACTCTGTTCGCAGTCGCGATTAATGATGTCCTTGTTGAAATTGGGATGTCGGTGAATATTGTGTGCTATGCCGACGACGTAACAATCTGGTTTGTGGGAGACGTTATTGAGATAATGATAGTTCAGGCTCAGAGGACACTTGGAGATGTGCAGCTTCTTCTCGCTGACAGACGTCTGATTTTAGCCCCGGCAAAGACAGAAGTTGTCGTCTTCGCGAGGTACGGGTGTGCATCGCTGAATCAGATTCAGCTTCGAGTCGGTGATCAGGTAGCCACACCGAAGCGGAGTGTTAAGTATTTAGGTGTGATTTTGGAAGCGAGCCTTGACTGGACTCTTGATACTGCAATGGTGAAGGAGAAGCTACTCACACGGACTGCTGTTTTAAAGATCCTGAGCAGAGGTGGGAATGTTACGAGGGGTGCGCTTATGGCTACATACAGACTGTTCGTCAGGTCAGTTATGGACTACCACCTGCCATTCCTGTCAACGTCTCGTAGGCATCTAGGGGTTTTACAGGTGGTGGTCAATGTGTGTTTGCGGGCGGTGACAGGGTGCATTGCTTCCACTCCAGTCAAAGCGCTTTGGGCGGAATGTGGAGAAATGCCTGTTGAGTACAGGGCCCGGGAGCTGCTTGTTGCACTCTGTTTACGCAACCTCAGCCGTGGTCCGCGCGACCTGGTAGGGAGTATTTTGGAAGATTATGGGCGGCTAAATGAGAAAGCAAGAAGTATCTTAGGGGAAGCGGGTGCGGGTGTAACGTGGCTACAGCAAGTCGCAGGAGATGGGCTGCCGGTTGCCAGTGCAAGGACTCTCAGTCCATGGAGCTGGTGCCCGGGGCTGCAATGTGTCTTTTGTGTCTTTCGTCCTGCTGCTTCGGACTGTGAGGTATTTTGCGATGCCTCCTACGATGCCAGTAGACAGGTTGGGGGCCTGGCAGTCGTTGTCCCGTCGTTGAAGGTGGTGGTGCGACGGCGAGTGGAAGCAGTGACGTCAAGTATGCTCTGTGAGCTACTTGCTATCTCTGTGGCGCTTGATGTCGCTAGCGAATTACAGTTGCCGTCCCTGACTCTCAACACAGATTCTCTGGCAGGTTTCAGGCTTCTACAGAGGGCGTGTGAGGAGCTCAAGGTGCAGGATCCTTTGGTTTACACCATTCTTTGGAAGTTCTGGGCCATTTCGAGGCATAGCTGTGCGGGGTTCAGGTGGGTTAAGGGGCACAGCGGCAATGCAGGGAATGAGCAGGCGGATGGCCTTGCGCGAGAGGCATTGGTGGAAGAATGCCAGTCTGTTGTCCCTGTTCTGTCAGCGCGGATGCGTAGGCCTCTAGTGCGAATTTGGGCCACAATGTTGTGGCAGCGGGATTGGGAAGGAGCGGGAGAGGCGCGTAACTTTTACAAGCTGCATCCGGAATGTGGGGTGAAATCGTGCATTGACAGATTGAAGTTTGCAGAAGCCAGGGTAGTGACCAGGCTTCGGGTGGGCCATACGCTTCTGCGTTCGCACATGTTCCGGTTCGGGTGGGCGAGTACGCCGACATGCCCGCGGTGCGGTGTAGACGAGACTCCGGAGCATGTCCTTTGGCACTACGGGAGGTATGCGACAGCGCTGATATTGTTAGCCCCTTGGATGCTGAAAGGGGTCACCAATGCAGAACTGCTGTCTTCGAAGAATGATCGCCAATCATATGTAAGGCTGAAGCTTGTTGTCGTGTAGCAGGGGTGGGTGTGTAGTTCAGTGTTAGTCTCCTGTTCTCTCACCATGCTCTGGCTGTCTCTTCCACCCCGGAGTGTGGGTAGAGCGTGAGCAGAGATGTGGAATCAAGGTCAAGATGTGCCGTGCCAAGCCCGCTGGAACTATCCCTAAATGGGAGAGAGAAGGCGGGTGAGGAGTGACTTGTGCGCAGCGGAGAGCATGGGCGGTAGTTTGGGTGGTTTTTGTAGAGCAGCTTAGTGAGAGTTGTGAGGCTCACCGTGATGTGTTCTGTGTGTGTTGCCCATCGGAACTTTCCCTTGATGGGAGAGAGAAGGTGGGCGGGAGAGGAGGTGAGCAGCTGGATCTTGGTGTGGCAATAGTGCGGCGGCTATTAGTGTGCGGCACTTGGTATCAGTATTCTCTGTATTCTTGGTATTCTGTGTTTGGTGTTTTGCATTTAGTGTTTTGTACTAAGCAGGGCGTACGGCTCCGGGCCACGGCTCTCAATAAATATATATGTGTAATGGTTGATTTGGTCTTATGTGATTTGGTTTGGGTTGATTTGTGCAGGGTTGGTTGGTTGGTTGGTTTGGTGGTGTATTGATGTTGTATTTTCGGTTGGTTGGGGCGTGCGGTCTAGGACCAGAGCCTCAAATAAATCTTTTGTGAAAGAATCCGTGTTTCAGCTAAACGCATATCTAGACACACGCTAGTGTGTCGCCACCAAGTAACAGTACATTATCCCATTGTAGACATCCGATTGTTAAAAATTGATTGTTAATGATAACAACAACGGGCCTTAGGGCTTCGTCGGGCAAATGACCGGGTGCGGTTAACGCTCACTAAAACTCTTTGACCCTTTAATGATAAAAAGGCGGCTCACTAGCAGACATGAATCTGTTAACTGTAAGCAACTGAAAGCATATTTTGGCATGTTGAGGATAAATCCCAATGCGACAGAAATGTTTCAAATTGTGGAAAATGTTAGGGGAAGGGTCAGAGATTAAGAAAAACTAAAATTTAAAGGATGAGTGTCCACCAATCATAGAGAAAAAGATGCGTCAATAACGTTGTTTTTATGTTACTGCTAATAAGATTTTTCCCATGATAAATCCCATAGACTTTTTGCTCATGGCTAGCGCAAAATTGCGAAGACCTACGTACCTGAATTTTTGCACACGGATGCATGGTGATCTGAGGATGGTCCCTTTGTTGGTTTGGGGGTTGTAGGGGTCAGGACAAATGCGTGGGAGGGTTTTGAAATTTGCCACCGGAGAACTTAAATTTCGTTTCTTTTCCAAGTTGCAACCAAAGATTTTAAGGAACAATGGCTTGAACAATCAAGACTGGTCCTTAGATTTATTGTAAAAGCCTGGACGAACTAAAAACTGAACTGTAACGAAGGACAAAATAAAGAAACATTAACGTTGCCGTGGATTGCATAAGAATAAAGGGATGCACGTTAGTTGATGGTTACACAACAATACGAGCATACACGAGCTAAGGGTTTTTTTTGGTTAATAACCCAAAAAACAAAATGCTTCGCGTTCTGCTATGTTAGTAACAGAGAGCTTCGTGGGTTTCTGCATGACTAAATGTGAACGAAATCTTGAAAAATTAAGCGGAAGTTGCAGGGATAAACAAAACAACTGAAGGGGATGCTCTGATTGAGTGAGCGAAGCGAACGAAATCAGCGATTGTTAGTAAGTGCAAAAATGAGGTTGAAGCATCCTAATCAGACGGTGTAACCTTATGTACGTTCACAGTCCTATGAAAGTTGTGATATCCACCCAAAACCAAAACTGGTAGAAAAACCCGTCTAGTTTCCAAAAACGGTCGACCTTTGAAGGTAGTGATATCATTCCACCAACGAAAGGCCGCCAAGGTTAATCCTATTAGCCAAGTTAATCGCACCGAATAATACTTTGGACGTTAAATGAAAACTTGAAGATTGCTACTGCTAGTAGCAATCTTCTAGTTTTCATTTAACTTTCTAACTATTAGTATGTGCGAATAACTTGGCTAATAGGATTAACTTGGCAGCCTTTCGTTGGTGGAATTTTTTTTTAATTGATGATAGTTTATAGCATATTGACTCGAAGTTTGTTATTTCAAACTTGTAGGAGTCTACAATATTCAATATTTCTTAATATTTCAACAATATTTCACATAATTGAAAAACGTAACTTAATAATAATACTAATATGGTGAGAAACTATAAGGCAATAATGTAAATACAAGCAAGTCCATAGTTAAACACTGAGAGGGTCAAAGATATTGTAAATTGATAATCACAGCAAAAAGGTACAAAGTTTTATGTACAAAGGAGAAGAAAAAGTGAAAGTTCATCTTTAAATATTTTTAAGGTACATATGTGCTTTTAGCGTCCTTTTCAATTCCCTTAATTTTTCAAAGTTAAGTAAGTGTTCAGGCAAGCTGTTAAAAAGTTTTGGTACAGTGTATTCTCTGTTTCGTTCACCATACACATTTTTTGCGAATGGTACTGTGTACCGGTAAGTGCTTCTCCTAAAGTATAGGGTTTTAGACTTATCATTAGTTTTAAAATTATGGCTATAGTAGTGGTTGAGGATCACAACATAATCTCTCAACTGAGTAATCTTTAAAATTTTCATTTTGGTGAATAATTCATTAGTTTTTTCACAAATTTTACTTCTAAAAAGTATCTTAATGATTTTATTTTGTGCTTTTTGAAGTTTAGACAATGCAGAGCTTGATGCGAATCCATAGACTTCAATACCATACCTCAGAACAGATTCAATCCAAGCGTAATAGATTTTTAATTTGTTTGTTTTACTTAGAATATTCTTGATTTTAGAAAGACTTGGCATTATTTTTCTTAATTTAATAATGATTGTGTTAATATGTTTGTTGTAATTCCATTAACTATCCAGAGTAAAGCCCAAATATTTCACTTCACTGACTCTGTTAAGTTTTATACAATTGTTAATACAATTTGTACGATCATATTGTTCATTATGAATAAAAATATCAAAGTCCGATTCTGATTTACGATGTGGATTCATAATACGGATCAAATACGTCTTGGATTCGCTAATAAACACTTTATTTAGGACAAACCAATCGTTAATATTGTCGAAATCCTCCTGGAGGCTTGCCTGCATCTCCTCAATATTTTCCTTTATTTATATTAAAATGATGTCATCAGCATACAAAAATACAGAGCCGTGGTTTAAAGCGTCTTCAATATCGTTAATGTATATTAAAAATAACAGTGGACCAAGCACAGAACCTTGGGGAACACCTGTATTCACATTTGCCATATCGCTAAATTCATCTTTAATTTTTGTAATAGTGATTCTGTTTTCCATGTAATTTCTAATAATGTTTAAGATTTTTCCTCTTATACCCAGAGCATTACATTTACGAAAAAGAATTGCGTGATTTATGGTGTCAAAGGCTTTTTGTAAGTCAATAAGTATTGCACTAACATGCTTGCCACTGTTAAGTGCTTTTGTGATCATGTCATTAATTTCCTTTAAAGCATCACTGGTCCCTAAATTCTTTCTAAAACCAAATTGTTGCTTCGTTATAAGCTTATTTTTATCAAGAAACTCTGTGATTTTATTAGCAAAAAACTTTTCAATTATTTTATTAATTACTGGTAAAAGCGAAATGGGTCTGTAGTTATTTAAGTCATTTTTTTGTCCTTTTTTGTAAACGGGTCTAAGAACTTGTTTTTTTAAACCTTCAGGCCAGCATTCGCTATCAATGATTTTACTGATTAGTTTAGAGATTAAAATAGAAGAATTAAAATTAGTTTTTTGAAAATGGCTTAAAACAAAACCGTCAATACCAGTTGCATTTGTTGTTTTCATGTTCTTTACAATTACAGATATCTCATCAATAGAAGCATTCAAAATACTCATCGAATTTTTACTTTCTGTGGCAGAATGCCTACGCCTTACATATTTACCAAAAATTGGTCTTGTAGTATTTTGTTTTAGTAAAGCATATCTATTAGCATATCTTTTTTTTAGTTTGGGAACTTGTTCCGCAAAATTCAAATTAAAGTTATTTGCAAGTGTTTTAAAGTTTGCATGCGGGAAAGTTTTCTTTAGATGTTCGTCAATGTTTAATTTTTTGGTGCGACCTGTCAAATCGTTTACCTTGTTCCAAATTTTCTTCGAATCATTGCCTAATTTACTGAAAATATTTTGGTAGTAATTCTGTTTAGCAAGTCGTATAAGCTTACTTACTTCATTTTTTGCTTTCCTGTACATATCAACTGTCTCTTCTTTTTTATTCTTAACATTTTTCCATAACTTATTTTTGTCATCAATTTTTTTTATTAGATTCTCAGATATCCAGGGCTTACGTCCATTATTTTTGTTCTTTACCGCTTTACTTAAGTTTGTTTTTTGTTTATCATCTTTAAGTCTGTTTACCTCATAAATTTTTTTAAGTTTGTCATTGACGGAATTGTAAGCTTCATTTATGTCCGTAATTTCATCATGTTTAATCACTTGAGTTTCATTTATGATACTTTTGTCAGTATCATCACTGCGATTCTTATTTGCACTTACTATTTTTATATTTATCAATGTAAAGTAATGGTCAGAGATTTTTTTCATCCAAGTGTAACCATTTGATGACCCTTCAGTTCTTGCACAGCAATGGTCAATACAAGATTCTTGCAGGACGCCACTTACAATTTCTACCCTGGTAGGAGAATTAATTTTCATATCCAATCCCATAGATGCAATCAGGTTTTCATACTTTTCTCTACAGCTTTTGTCTTGTTTTTTACTATTTTTTAGTATATCAATATTAATGTCACCCATAACTACAACATTATCAAAATTATTTTCGATGCCCCTCAAGATACCTTTGAGTTCACTAATAAATTTGGATTTATTAGCTTTAGGCTGCCTATAAATAGCTAGAATTAAAAGCTCTGTTTCAGGAAGATGAACAGATATTCTAATTCCGTTATTAACATCACACTTAAAACCATCACAAGTAGCATCAAATTCCTTCTTAATAAAAACACATAGGCCACCACCCCTGCTGGTTTCTTCTCTGGTAAGAAAAAAATTATCGTATCCATGTAGCTTATAAACATATCGTTCAGTATTTTTAATATTGATTTCAGTTAAAATAATTATGTCCCATTTAATACTAGTTTTTTCAAGTGTGAAAACCAATTCCTCCCAATTTTTTCGCAAGCTACGGATATTTAAGTGGATAATTTTCAAATTTGCAGAGCTTATAAACTCGGTATCCAAGTCGAAAACATAATCATCTGATAGAATAGCATTTATGAACTCTGTACTGGAGAGGGTTTTTGACCATTTATCTGTTTCAGATCTTTTTCAGATCTGATCCAGATAGCATCATCATTTTCAGATTTTCTCATCATCACTTTCCCGTTCATAAACCACACGAATTTGAAGCTGTTGTCAGCTGCAAAGTTTTTTGTCTTCCAGAACAGTTCTCTGTAATACGGTGACATGTTTTCATTGATGAAAATCCGTTTGCCATTGGAATTTTCGAGGATCATATCGTTGGTTACTGTACGTTTTTTGGCTCTTAACCACGCATCTCTGGCTTCTCGAAATTTAAACTGTATGATTAAAGTACTGCTTTTGTTTTTGTCTTTATTTGGGATGCGGTGAGCTTTTTCCACCAATTCATGTCGATAAAAGTCCACACCAAAAATTTGGGCCGTTCTTGCAACAAGGAAAGGTACGTTTTCATTTGGCGTCATATCTAATCCATTAATATCAACATTCCTGTTTCGGTCATATTGTCCTTTTTCATGCACATTTAGATTCAGTTGGTCTAGACGTTCTTCGAATTTATTCTGTCTTTCTTGCTGTGAATTATTTTCAACAACAGTTTCCAGTTCCTTAATTTTAATTCTCATCTTTTCATTTTCATCCCTAATATCTTTTATTTCATCACTCATGTACGTCATGGCAGTTGACATAGCTTGCATTTCTGACTTAATTTCTACTAGTTCGTCAAGTTTCTTCAAGCCGTCTAATTTCTTAACAATTAACTCCAGTAGGATTCTTAATTTCTTTATTTATCAGAGGTGACACTAAATTTATTGCCGTTTCAAGTTCGCTTATTTCACTCGACTTATTTTTTTCAGCTGTAGAAACTTCTTCCTTACCATTAACCTTGTCTTTAATTGACGGAGAATTTGTTGGTTTCATTTTCTTATTTAGGCGGCACTTTGAGCACAACCAAGCTGCCCGCTTGGACGGACCCATTGACTTCCAGCTAGCCTCACTCAGTCTAGCGCACTGATCGAAGTGATACTTTTCTTTGCATCCTACCTCGCAGACAGCAAACTGAGCACCACTCCCAAGTTTATTTTCACATGCGTTGCATTTTGCCATGTTTGTAGCACAAGGTTACCACTCCTTAGTAGTTAAAAAATACAGTCTGGCAAGTTGAGCAAAAAGAAACCTTTCATCCTGTTGCACATTTAAAAACTCACACTGATCGACTGACCCCGTTTGAGGGTTTGTCAGTTACCTGGAATCAAAACTAAGGGAAAAGGGGAAAGTGGCCCGACAAGGCGCGATACTTAAATTACGCCCTCGGGTCATAGTTGCTTGAAACCGGTTATCTCGTCCAAACATAGAAGACCCCATAGATTCCACTAGTTTGAATGGGTTTAAAATTCACAATTTATCACCAAATCATTATGAATTTCGACATAAAACGAATCTCAACACAATCACTGCACTTTCATAAACACGTACTGTACCTTTGGAGCGCCTAACTCTTCCTGGTGATGACAATATGGACTAGTTTACACAGCCAGACTTGAGTATCGACTACACACGTGCCACACACGAGTTATCTTTGTGTGAATGATATCATTATCTTCATTATCTTCTTGGAAACTTGGTGGGTTTTTCTACCAGTTTTGGTTTTGGGTGGATACGTTTAAACCAAACTAAGCTACGTTGTTCGAAATTGGCAGCTAGAAACGATAGGATGGCGTACTTATTTCGCAAATGCAGGCTTTCAGAGCTGCGTTGAATTGTTTCAAAGTGGCCAGCAATAATGCATGCATAAACAATGCATACATAAACCTTTGTGGCATGACGCCACAGCCGTACAAAAGGTACACGGATTACTAACAAAGCCGTAAAAAAGCGGGTTATATCATTGAAGTTTCACTTTACTTGTTAAAATTTGGATGATTTTTAATTGAAATAATCAAATGTACAATTGAGAAAATTACATCTGTTTAAGTGCTGTTGTGCTTTACCTATCATATATTTCAAACGTATATATATACACAGGTTCAGTCTTGGTATCATATCTTTTTTGAGTAAATAGCTTTTCATTCATTCTTGTAATAAGTATCGTCGCAATTCTTCTTTTGATATATATATATATACATACACATAAATATACATATATATATAAATAAATGTATACAATTTGTAATATAACCAATAAATTATACCACTAACTCTATTCTGTCGAAAATGATATCAATAGTGCTCAATACCAATTCCGGAATAACATTCTACGAGTTACTGATCATTTAAACATGGTTGGTGTGGCCGATCAATCTTGATAATCATATGTAAGTTCATCGGAGACGAAAGAGTCTAAACGGTTTTTGAAAACGCTAACAGAGGGGGAATTAATTACGTCCTGTGGTAAACTATTCCAAAATGAGACATGACGGTATGCAAAGGAATGTCTGACTGACTTATAATAGGGACTTGAAACTTGAAGTTTGAGTGAGTTGCCTCGAGTGTTTTGACTCGATGAGTAGAGCTCGATGAGTAGAGCATGTTATCAAACTTGGGGAGGAAACCTTGAAGTTCTTTAAACATGTAAATTACATTCCCTCTCTGCCTACGCCATTTGAGTGATGGGAGGTTTAGCATTCTAAGTGTCCGATCATAACTAACATTAACAAAGTTCTTAAATTTGTTGGTGTATCTGCGTTGTACATTCTTCAATATACGGGAATCTCTAATGTGCACAGGATCCCAAAATGGGGTGCCGTATTCCAAAATAGGACGGCAGCCGTGCGCGCGTGATTTTCGTCGGGTACTGTTCTAATGCAAACCTCGGGTCTCTTTATACAGACAAAATTCAAGAGAGAGGGGGGGGGGGGGGTTAGGTTTTAACGTTAAGCGTTCCTTTTACTTAAATTCATAATCTGCAAATTTTTATTCAACGTTGATTTTGATTTCTTGAATGACACTATTTTTTTCCCCTCACACCTCACTTAATAAAACATTCAAAGTGAAAGTCTTAACTTTCTCGGATGACACCGATATTTTTTTTTGTCACGCCCACCACCCTACTTAAAGGAAAAAGTAATCGTATAGTCCGTTTGCTTCGAAAGTAGCCCGTGACCTTCTTCACATCACTTCGAATTTTCACTGTCGATTTTGCGCGAAGCGATAAATTACTTGCCACGACATTGATTACCTTAAAAAAACTTGTTTCAGGAAGTATGGATTCACAAGCTCACCATATTCGTTAAGGTCATTTTTTTCTCATCTCTTCAATGGCAGTATAAGAAGGTTTCAGGGGGGTTTCGTGCTCATTACATTTCCGGTTCACTGGCCCAAGAAGGAGGGAAAAAGGAGTGTGTTTTTTTTTTTTTTTATTGTTTTCAAAAAGAAGGTATTCAGACAGGAAGTATGCTGGTAAAGAAGAATGAAAGTTTTTGTGCATTGGAGTAGGATTTTTTGTTGTGTGCCGGCGGGCGGGCGGGCGGGCGGGCCAACGCGCTGGGTGGTGGCGAGTTGGACGCGGTGCGTCCCACTCGCTGCCCAAACACATACACATCCAAACAAAACTCGTTCACGAGATAGACCTTTTCTTATGGCATTGAATCGAACATAACTACTGCTACTAAAAGATTTTTTTGTTGTTGTTGTTTTTATTTTTCATTTTTTTTTTGTGTGTGCAAGCAAAGTGGGCCTTCTCAACCAATCACCTTTCTCCGAGGGTATGATGACGTCAGAGGTATTTTTAGCACGTATATGAACCATCAGCCCATGTTAATCCTATGATGAGAGTGTCTGTAGTTGGATTTGGCGTACTAAAACACCTGTGACGTCACTTCCTGTTTAGAGAAGGAAAATCGAAAAGACGCCATCTTGAATTTCATTTTCCCTATGTTATCCTATGGGAATTGACCACTGTAGAGACTCGAGATTTGAAATACAGTAGACATTACTACTCACTTAAAGATGCCATTTTCATACGAATTCATTTAAATTTTTTGAAACTTTGTGACTTCTTATTATTTTTTTTTGTTGAAGAAAGGCCTCGTGTAGTAGGGGCCTCCCCGGGTTCCCGGGCAGCCCAATCTGACACTGGCCCCATCCTGAGCTACATTTCCTTAAGTTTCACCTATGTTTTAGTTTCACCTATACGAGCGTTAGTTTGCTTCAGATGACTTAATGTTCCAAGAAATTTATTTTTAATAAAAGTTAAAATTGTGAGCAATTCTACGCTCTTAGCAGGGATTCCGTTAGAGAATTTGTACCTTTATGGCACTCTCTCCGTTTGCATTTGATTTACCTTAAAGATGTTGGCCTACTGTTTTTCTTAAAAACTTACGCGACTTAAAGGGCAATTACATCCATTTTGACATGCATGCTTTACTTTTGTATCACTTACACAATAACTAAACACAAAAACTGCGGTAAGAATGCGTTACGTACGTCCGATACAACAATTTAATTATTGCATCACCAAAACACGATACGGAGACCGCCATTGTTTTGCTGGAAAGCGCAGAAATTAATGCCGACAGATGTCACTTTTCGATTTCGACTCGCAGCCTATTTTGAGCTCTATTGGCTGCGAGAGCTCAAGCGTCCGACGGCCTTAGCTGGTCACTACAACTGTCGGCCAGCTAAGGCCGTCAGACACTCGAGCTGTCACAGCCAATACAGCTTTCTCAATCGGCTGCGAGTCGAAATCGAAGAGTGACATCAGTCGGCATTAATTTCTGCGCGTTCCAGCAAAACAATGGTCTCCATGTCGTGTTTTGGTGATGCAATAATTAAATTGTTGAATCGGACGTACGTAACGTATTCTTACCGCAATTCTTGTGTTTAGTTATTGTGAAAATGATCCAAAAGTAAAGCATGCATGAAGCACGCATGTATGAAGCATGCGTGTATGAAGCACGCATGTATGAAGCATGCGTTTAATCCAATCATCAGAGCTGCGTTTGGCCTGGCGAAGATATGAGTCCCTAATACAAGGAAGTAAGGAAGTAAAGAATTTAAGTTGCAAGGCCAAGGTCAGAAAGACGACGGATTTACGGTAAAGGGGGAGGTAATCATATCACTCCGCTGTACCAAAACAAACATTTTTAACTTTTAAAAAAACGTATTTTAAATAACACTTTTTTACGGTAAAAATCCAAGATCACGTAACAATCTTGACGCAAAGAATAAATTTCATTTCATTTCAATTAAATTTCATTGTTAGTAGACTTATAAAACTGAAGTTTATTTCGGAACTACTGAAATTCAAAACGAATTGCTTGTAATTTTTAGCTGTAGTGTGCTACGAAAATTATGCAATGACATAAGAGGAGATTGTAATACTTTTGCCATCATTGCCAATGGAACACGGGGCATTAGTGGTGTTGAACAAATTTCCGTCTGTGTTTGACACGTAGATAATAATCTTGAACCTCATGAAACCTTTCTGGTGCTGTACACACCACAGGTTTAGCTCTTTCAAATTTGCTCAAAGACGTACTGATTCGTATGCAGCTGCCAATCGCTTATTTAAGAGCTCAAACTTATTACCCGGTTTTTGCCTCTCAGTCCTCTTTTAACAATGTAACGATGGATGAGCGCAACAATGAAACAAGAACGCACAGTGCAATATATCCGCCATTGCAGTGTTGAGAGCCGATTCTTGCATCAAAATGGTGGATTGGCTCTCAGCACTAAATGATAAAAAAAAATTAAGCAAGTATTTTTTATTTAAATGTAATGCTGATTAAATCATTTTATAGGCTACTTAACACTGAAAATAACGTTGCAACCTTGATTAAAATTAATCGTTCCACCAGAAAACATGTGTCTTATAGTGTCTGCGGCCTATTTTGAGTTCGCCACGGAACGATCACAGATAATCGATTGTACGTTTTTGGTAGCAGAGTGCCTTGTTGATATCCAAGATGAGTACAAAAACAATGGCGGCCATCGACTAAAGTCGCTCCGTCCAGGAAGACTTAGCCGCTCATAAAATACTTGGCAGGACTCAAGACACGCCGTGCACACAATAACTGTTCTTTATTATAGTCCATGCTGTTAGTGCAAAAATATTTCAGTTCCGGCAACAAGCTGCATATTGTACATGGAAGCTGCTCACATGTTGCAGTTTACAAATCCGCCGGAAGACACTCCCGGAAGTGACACGTATAGGCGTGATGATGTCATCAAAATGGCCACCACACGATGTACTATCTCTACTATCTGGAACTAATCGATCAATTGTATCGTTTGACCTATTGTTGGAAAGATAATTTAATTTGCTAAAGGAAATGCTGGAACAATATATGACATAAATCTGTTAGTTTTGGTTTAATTTGAAGAAAAACATAATATGACTGCTGTGCGATATACAAATTCCCAATTATCTCCGGAACTAATCGATCAATCTTTTCGTGCGGACTATTGTTGGAAAGGTAATTTAATTTGCTAAAAGAAATGCCCGAACAATGTCCACTGTAAATCTACTAGTTTCTACGTAATTTGAAGGAAAGCACATTATGACGTCCTCAAAATGGCTACCATGCAATATACAAAATCTCGTGTATCTCTGGAACTAATTGATCAATCTTTTCTTGGGACCTATCGTTGGAAAGATAATTTAATCTTCTAAAGGAAATGCCTGAACAATGCATCCCATAAATAATTTAGTTTTTGTTTAATGTGAAGGAAAAGATACGTGCTTGTAATTATTGCCGCTTTATATGTGGTTCTTTTGGAAACATTAAATTATTAAAGGTGTGTCGTATTGTTCACAGTGTGTCACTTGAGCAGTGGCCTTCACAGGTACACGGTAGTGTACAGGAAGTAATTCTTTAATATGACAGCTCGTACCTCTCTTAGTACACTTGCAAGTCTATAGAGGCTGTTACCCCAGCAGTTGTCATCCATCCCAGAATATTAATTCAGCCGATTTTTGTTGCCTCCCCTTAAACGGCGTCCTTAACTCTCAAGTTATCACCCTGATTCTGATAACCTCATTCTGCAGATTATGATGGCCTGTGATGCTAACCTTGTGTGCGTACCTACTTTGGTTTATGTGCGCTCCGCCGATGACTTCAGAATGCTGTCTGCCCTTCCTGGCTTTGCAACAAAGGATTGAACAAAGTTTTCATTCTAGCCACTACTTGCTAACTCACAACCAAACATTGAAATTACAGCCATTTCTATCGGCAGATTTGTGATGGTTGATCGGCCATAAACTGGTGTCGGTGATGGATTGATCTTCTTAAGAATACTTATTATAATGTTCATGGCATGGCGAACCATGGATGAGGAATTCACATCATTTATTGGGAGCAGAATTGATCTGTGTTTACATTTCAAACCTTCATGGATGTTTTGACGGGAATGGAAGGCTATCCATGATAACACTTTACCTTCGTGGTCAGCCTTCCTTCTGGTGGATTCTGACCACTCCATCATTTCCACGGGTGTATCAATGGTTTTTTTCTTCGACCATTGGTAATGGTACACCACATGAACATTTAGCTGTATGAGGAAGACTTGGGGAGGACTTGGGCAAGCCTATTCTGATTTATTCTTTGATTGGCCTAAGTTGAGACTGGTTGGCACAGACATACCTTCTGGTGGGTAAAAGATGAGACATGCCTGTTACATGGAATGATTTCGCCGATGTACTGAAGGCTGTGTTATGATCTATATTATCAATTGCGTGCAGCACAAGTGAATACATTATAGATAACAAAACGCAGAAATGAAAGTGGCAATAATTACGTGTAGATTTTGTTTTTCTTCAAATTAAACAAGAGAGACTTACGGCATACATTGTCCTTGCAATTCTTTTGGCAAATTAAATTATGTTTCGAACAATACGTCGCAGGATAAGAGTGATATATTCGTTCTGGAGATACCACAGATTAGTATATCGCATGGCGGTTATTTTTATGACGTTACAATACGTTTTTCTATATATTAAACAAAAGCTAATATAGTATATACGGCAAACAATGCTCTGGCAATTCTGTTAATAAATTAAATTATCTTTCCAACGATAGGTTACACTACAAGATTGATTTATTAGTTCCAGAGATCACGAGATTTAGTGTATCGCATGGTGGCAATTTTGAAGACGTCATAATATGTTTTCCTTCAAATTACACAGAAACTAATACATTTACGGCATACATTGTTCAGGTATTTCTTTTAGCAAATTAAATTACCTTTCCCACGATAGTTCGCACGAAAAGATTGTTCGATTAGTTCCGCAGATAATTGAGAATTAACATATCACACAGCACTCGTATTATGTTTTTCTTCAGATTAAACCAAAACTAATAGATTTATAGCGTTTATTGTTCAGGCATTTCTTTTAGCAAATTAAATTATCTTTCCAGCAATAGGTCACACGTTTGGATTGATCGAATAGTTCCAGAGATAGTAGAGATTTAGTACATCGCGTGGTGGCCATTTTGATGACGTCATCACGGATTACGTCGTCACTTCCGGGAGTGTCTCCCGGTGAATTTGCAAACTACAATGAGTGTACAGCACGTACTATTACTACCATCGTCTTTTTAAGCAGCATCTTCTACTGCTTCACCTGATAAGCCCAATATTGTCCTTATTGTCTTCATCATGGTTACTCGATAAGTCAAATAGATCCTCAAACTCCGTAACTTGTTTTGCCATAACAAAAAAAGGACCAAGAAAATGTGGCTCTGCCTGCAATAATCACCAAGCGCGAGCACACACATTCACCGAGCGCGACCTAACGCAGCCAACAATACTCGTCGGACTGAGAGGTAAAAACCGGGTAATAAATAGGATATCGCCCGCTTTTCTCGTTCTGAGATCAAAACAATGTCTCGACGCGTTGTTAGCTCTCAGCACTCAGAAAAGGGGTAATATATCCTATACATATGACAATGCTTCAAACATGTCTGGAATTTATAATGGGCGTCGAGCCATTATTTCAGAAGCTCAGCCACTGTCACTCTATGTTCGTTATGGAGCGCACTGTGTCAATTTAGTTGCGCAGGCTATGAGTGTTGCTAGTTCAGCAGTTATAAATGCACTACAATGGATTCACGAGCTCGGTACTTTATTCAACGCATCTGGAAAATTGAAAGAGAAGTTTCGTGACATTGCCGTAACAACAACAGGATCAGTGACTTCAATCAAACCTGTATGCCCAACAAAATGGTTTTGTCTTTTTGCAGCCTTAAAAGCTGTAATTAAGCAATACAAGGAAATTTTACAGTGTTTGGATGAAGCTGGCAAGGAGACGAGCAATACTGCGACACAAGCAGGTGGGCTAGCTTATTTCTTCCAAAGTAGGACGACTTTGCTTGGATTGCGTATGGCACAAGACGTTTTTGGTCCACTTGAAGAACTTAACAAGAGCTTACAAGGAAGGAGCATTACTGTCACAGGAAAAAGTATTTGGGTTCTCTCAGAACTGATCAGCATTTCAGTTCAATTTTCGTGACGACTAACAATGCTGTCAACGAATTAAACCTGGACCCAATTGCGGTGCCACGAAAACGGAGACCACCTAACAGATATACTGGTGCAGCAGAAGCAACACAACACGACACAGCTGAAGAACATTTCCGAGCACAGTAATTCCAACTGCTCGTTGAAGCAATTGGTCAACTAACAAATCGTTTCGACGTCCAACAGAAAAGTGGATTACGAAAATACAAAGGCTTAGAGCAAATTCTTTTGGCTGGTGAACAAGTATAATTAAGTGTTTATCTGAAAATTGATGAAACCTGGTTAGGTATACACTGGTACCTATGTATCGTAGCACGTACAGCTTTACCTCTGTGAAGGAAGCTGCGGATCACGTAAAGCACGCAACAGGTGAAGTGCGTAAGTTATTTAACCAAGTGGAAAAGTTGATACATTTATTGCTGGTTTGCCCTGCTTCTTCAACAGAGCGAAGTTTTAGCAGCCTACGTAAACTAAAAACATCCGAAGTACTATGTGTCAGTCACGCTTAAACTGTATTGCTGTGTGCCATTCACACAAGGAGTGTTTAGATTCACTAGATTTGAATGATATAGCTAAAGAATTTGCCTCAAGGTCGTCATTTCAACGATCACAGTGTGGACAATTTTAAATTTTGCTGGTGTACTGAACTTAGGTATAGCATAGTCGACAACTTTTAGAACTGTTACAAAATACTATTTCAGAGTATGGTAATGGTCTGATTCTTTTCTATCGTAAATGTGTGTAGCTAAATAGGTATCAGCATCTAAGAAATACGTAAAAGGAGTCATGAAGAAATATACTACTTCTGCGATGCTTATATGCTGCAAAAGTGTTTGAAAATGACGTGAGATTGAATTCATTTCTTGATTCATTTTAATTATTGATTTAAATTAAACATGAAAAATACACAAAACTTAACTACGTAAGTAAAGGCGACAAAAATAAAATTTTACAAGAGCACCGCATGTTAGTTACATTACATCGGTTGACTTTTTTCCATTTAGAGGACACTTTGTCTTGTGTAATTACATTTTTATGTAAAATAATCAGCTGTACTGTTAACATTTAGCACATTTACTAACATTTAACATTTACTGTTAACATTTACTGTTAACATAAAAATAACAATAAGTTTTATATTGTCTTGCAAGTTTTGTTTTACTTTGATAATGCATAAAACAAAGGTATTTTTTACCCTAAAGAAAAAAAAACCTACGAAGATTGAAGTTCTCTTTTGTTGTGTTTTCACGTTTGAAAAACATGCTGATTAGTGAAATGCAAAATTATTATCCTCATAAGGAGAACCCCCCCCCTCCCCCCATGAAGGTGTTGCATATATATTGCGGCCTCAATTGTGTTATGAAATTTTGGCCCGCTACATATGCAATACGTTTCTCTTCCACGTGCCCCCCCCCCTCCCCCCGTTTTTAACAATTCGCCCATCTTGAAACATGATATTTTATTTTGGTTGTCTCTTGGTTATCGTCCCTCCCACAACTTTAGGAAAATCGACGCCCTTGTCTGGATCCATAGACTTTTTGAAGGAGAAAGAAGTCTAGTTTATGAAAAAGTGACTAAAAATGGGAATTGTAACCGGAGAGTTTAGAAAATAAATGCAAAGACACATTTTTTAAATAAATTGCTTTGAGCGCTAAGTCATCTGAAGCAAACTAATGCTCGTATAGATGAACTCGTATAGATGAATCTGAGGCTAAGCTACGATGACCACCACTGGGGCATTTTCCCAACTAGGGGGCGTTCTTTTTATTGGGGCTTTTTTTCCCAGGGGGGTTTTGTTATGGGCGTTTTTTCTGGGGGCATTTTTTCCGGATTCTATAGATTCAGTATATAGACAGAATCTTATTTCACAAAAGCAACTGTAAATGAAATCAACTTTCTGGCACACACGTGTCCTATCTGGCATTGAGCCCACTGCCATACTAAGGACACTGAAGGACCGAGGCAAACTTTTACACACGGAGGCCTCCTCCCACTCCCCCCCCTTTCCCAGTTAACATACCAGAGCAAAATTTTAAACTGAGCCTTCATCCCCCTCCGACATATTACTATCGTGACAAAAAAATCCGCCAAATGATTAATTATCCAAATCACCAAACACATTCATTGTTGCCTATAGCTGTACTGCACAGTTTTAAGTCTTGCTTAAACTTTATACGGTCTCGTTCCAGGTAACGGCATTCTTGTTTCACTATACAGCTGCATTGCGTATTCAGCAGTGATAATTTGATATTAATCATTGATATGAGCTTCAGCAGCCATTTTGCCAGTTCGACACCCTAAATCTGGTAGCTTTATTAATTCCCTCAATGAGGCGTGGCGGTGTGAGGACCGGGGTAACTTTCTTCCTTCTTACTAACGGCCTTGGTTCAGCCAGGAGGGAAAGAATGCAATTTGTACCCCAGTTGGCCTTGGCTTGAAGAGCATCGCCTTGTCTGTCTTCGCCATGGCAAGATCTCGAACATCTGGGAAGAACCTTCACCAAGATGGCTCCTCCTTCCCCTGTAAGCCTCGGCAGCCTAAACCGGAATTGTGGCCTCACCTTCGCCCTTACCCTCTTCGCCTCTGACTCAAGACTTCACCTTTAGCTGTCTGTCTTCGCCATGGCAAGATGTAGACCGTCTGGGAAGATGACCGTTGCCCTTGATGGCACATTCTTCTCCTGCAAGCCACTGCAGCCTAAACTGGACATTGTGGCCTGCTCCTCTCCCTCACCTTCGCCCGAGTCTCCGGAGAATGGGACTTTGCCAACGCTACTGGCTCCATCGTCTTCGCCCCCACCTCGCGGTCGACCATCTTGCACTGGTTCCTGACACACTATGAGTCTCGGGAAAAACATCCAAGTCATCTTCGTCTGACTCTCACGCCTCTTTGACTGACACACAATTGGATCTCTCTTCGCCGTCACCACATCAACCATTTCGCCCCTGCTGCTTCGTCTTGGCCCCCGTGGTTGGAAAAATACTGCAGTTCGTTTGTCCCACCGGACCACTTCGTGCGCTTCTTCTCGACCTCCTGCAAAGGGAACTCAAATCTCTGATTTGGATTCAATCTGTTGTTGCGGTTGCTTTCCTCCAAGAATTCATGCCCCCCTTTGTCAATGAAGGGGTTTCCTTACACGACATTGGTTCCCAGATTAGGCTTAATCTGTCGTTGGAAATGTTTTCTCACTTGCCTTCGCCCACTTCACGCGGCCTTTGCCCATCCAAGCCAACTTCCACTGACCACTGCCTTCACTCACAACTTGATCAGTGAACATTCCAATGGTTCCTTTCATTTGCGACTTCCCATCGCCACAAGCACCTCTTGGCCAATCTGGACCACCGCAAACGACTACACTCTTGACACAGCTTCGCCGCATCATCTCCAGCCCCGGTTCCTGTCTGTTATCTCAGTTGCCGCCACCGTACCTGACTGCCACTTCACCCTCTGCAACAACTGCCTGCTGTCTCTCTCGAACTACGCTCACAGTTTTTCCGCCAATGTTACACAAGTTTGCTGCGCTTCACCTTCACCACCCTCATCGTCTTAACACGGGACCACGCTACCACCCATCCTTCTGCCTCTTCCCTGCTGCGGGGTTTTTGCCTTATTCTCCTCCCAGATCTTCATGACTTCACCATCGTCTGTTCGGACTACCTCCACCGAAGATCGCTTTCGTCACGGCAACATCAAGAGCTGCAGGACAGACTACGCCCTCACCCATCGCTCACATCTTCGCCTTTTAAGATCTGCTGTAAATGAAGACCATCTTCTACACGCCCCAAAATTGGACCACGCCGGAGGATTCTCCGCCCAGGATGATCTCCTTCTCCGGGGACCCTCGCCCTCCTCATCCTGTCACCATCCGCCCACCACCTCACCAAATTGGCTACCACTTCGACTCCAGTGGTTGGACGATTTGACACCGTCGATCACTACACCACCAGCCATTTGGCCAACCATCTGCCGCTGTGAACGCACCTTCCTGGCCACCTCCCGCATCGAGGACAACGCAAGTCCCATATTGGATTATTCTGTTGTGACGTTTGGTTTTACTCTCATCATTTTCCCGTACCGCTGCCTGATCAGAGCTAATCAATCGTTGTGTTCATTTCTCTTCGGCCTGCTTCGTCCACTTCCTTCGGACTTGCCACTTTGCACTTTCCTTCACACTGAAGCCAGAATCACTCCATCTGAGCTCCCCAACGATGACATCCCATCCCTACAATCAGCACCGGATCTTCGCCAGCTATTGTTGCCATCACCTTATTCGGCTGCACCTCGGCTACGGCTCCAGGGTTACATATCTCCCCTTCAAACAACTCGAACGTTCCACCAATCACCACTGATCTTCGGCTTGACTTCCATCACTTCGTCCTCTTCAAAACTGGCCTGTAACCAAAGTCGCCATTCACTTGCCTCAGTGCCGGCCAACCGATCAACCCCTCACTGCTGTAAGCATCAAGATCAGCGCAAGACCTAATTTTGGCTTAATCCATCAGTGAGAACATCCATCTCAGCCCAGCATTTCATTTCGTCCCGATGAAGCCTCACCACTCAAGAAATAATAAAAACATCGACGGCCACAGCAACACTCAACAATGATGCCATCTTCACATCGACTGGCCTCTTCACCCACTTCGCTTTCCAATGAAGCCTTCCTTGTCTACCCTTAACCCTTCCAAGGTGTTTCATGGTCATGACAACTGCAACAACTCGGAAAGGATTCCGAAATCATCAGGGAACAAAATACTTCCTGACAATTAGACCTCCACTGGCATTCCCAAACCTAGCCACCATTCAAAACAAGACAACGCTCTGTGATCAGCACTCGAACCAAAACTCTCAGCAACCCAAATCCCTCACACAGCCAGCCTGCACTCAAGACCACCCAAAAAACCTCAAGGTCACGTCCAACACTACTTCTTCCCAGCATGCCTCACTCCACAGTGGCGGGAAACTGCTACTCGCAACAACGGTTCTTCGTCGCAACATTTACACCACCATGGTCAGAATCCGTGGCGGCAAATCACAAGCAAAATCACCTTCCACTACGATGACAACGTTGGATCCTAACCTCACCCAAGTGAACCTAAAAGAACTCGAAACCTGCCATTGTGCCTGAATGGTTGCAAAAAGGAAGAGAACCGACCCACATTTAGCATGCTCTGGACACAGGTCCTGTTACTATTACCGGAAACCATGTTCAGTTTGCAAAACAATCTCCCCCAAGAAATGGGCCAAGATTCTCAAGATGCGCCGGACGTCAGCTCAACGCAAGATTCAACTACAACAACAAAAAATTCACAACAAACAAGAAAGTGTACCACCAACACCTGGGAATTCTCCACGCCCTTCCGACATTGTGTCCCCAGTAAGCTCTTCGTCAATCTCTTCGATTTTTTCTTCGATTCTGTATCCGTGTGCTCCCGGACCAGTTCGACACCACTATCCTCTCTGACTCCCTCTCCCATCAAATTGAACTCTCGTAACGAACTTTCCACCATCTTGGAAGCACGTGAACCAATTTCCACTCCACCAAAAATGGCGTCAGATCAAGACATGGAACGACATCCAAAACTCCTGGATTCCTCGAAAATTGGAATCAATCAAGACATTACAGCGCAAAATCGCAAAGGGATTATACCTCACCTCTCCACAAAAGAAAAAAATGAAGAAAAAACTCACTAGTCCCCACAACACTCTCAGCACAATTTATGATCATGCTTCTGCCATTTGCTGCGCAAACGATGACCTCACTCAACAAAATTTCGGATCGAATTAAAACCATTTTGAATCTCAAGCTCCAAGCTGACTTCGCCAACACGAAGATTAAACTTTTGTCGCCCGCACCAAGACACCAACTCAGTGTATGGCACGTATACCAACAAGCTCTCGCCGCAACGCAGAAGCCACAATACAAAAGGCCTCCTCATTGGCCAGGAAGAAACGAACCACCTCAAAAAGATCGGACCCTCGTTACTTCTCTCCCAATCATCAAATCAGCAGTCAACAACTCAACCAACAAGAGGAACTCCGATAATACCAATCGACCAAGTTTCGGACTCCTCCATATCCGTAGTGAAAACCATCCCCTAACAACCGAGGACAACCAATTGAAAGACTGGCTCTCTGCAGCCTCTAATCTTCCCAAAGAAAAGTTTGCCACTCATTTTCGCAATTCAATGATTATGAACTTTTCCTCCCAGCCACACCCTCCATGAAACAATGCTCAAAAACAAACACAAGATTGTTGCCATGCACGTCCTGCAGATCCAAAGCCAAAGGTTACATCTTCTGTTTCTCCACCACACCAAAGAACTAGTAAAAACTCTTTTCATATCCCAACCCATCCCAGGATCATTCAGAAGGGAGAATTTGATAAACCATGTCGAATCTCGGAACTTCAAAAAAAAAAAAAAGAATATGGAATAGAAGAGGAAAAATTGAAGAAACAACTAACTAATCTTCAACACATCACATCACCATGTTTTTCAACATTTTTGTATTGGAAAAAAAAAATCCACTCTTCATCGTTCCCCGTTCCTCGCCTCACCGTCTAAAACGCCACATTTTGGACGGCTTAATCTTTAATGTGCTCCAACCTCACCACAATTCCGTCACTGAATGGTGATGAAGACGGATCTCACCTTAGCCATCTCATACAATGACCTCCCACTCTCAACCCAGTTTCCAGCCCTTCAAGGGAAGAAGACATTTCCTCCAAGAAAGGTCTCCAATCAACCTGTCCTACAGCCACAAAACAGTCAACTGTCATCAACCTGCATAACACACTACAGGTAACCTTCAAACTAATCTTCATCCCAGGCAGTCATACCACAAGGGATGTACCTTCCTCAGACTTCTTCCTTTGAGAAAGTCACAGAGTCTCAGACTCTGGGGATCTAGCTCGCAACTCTAGGGCACCCGTCATGGTGGCACCCGCCACCTTTCTTTGACGAGGTCTTCAGTGAATGCAAAAATTCACAGGTAATCTTATGTTTCCGAATGGCAATTAGAAACAGTATTTTGCTGGCCCTCTGCCCTGCTGGCTGAAAATTGTTTCTATTGCCTGGAGGAAACATACATTACCTATACCCGCCCTAGCTCCCCTCTTGAGTCACCACCATGACTTATCGAGAAGGGAACAAAAGATGGCAGCCATCCATGGGCTGGCCTTTTTATAAGAGGAGTACATCGCACATGCGCACTGGGTTGCGGAGCTGGGTGGATCTAAAGCTCTAAGAAAACTCTAGGGAAGAAGCATCCTTCAGGAAAGAATGGAAAAATTCACAGGTAATGTATGTTTCCTCCAGGCAATAGAAACAATTTGCAGACGGCCGGCAAAGTACTGTTTTTAAAAATGATAAATTATGTAGTATTATTTATTAGTTAATTTATTAGTCCGGTTCGGTGTAGAAGTCGGACCTACCAGTCCTTGGCAGGTCCAGTGGATCCGGTTTTATAGGTCCGGGTCGAGTGCAGCCTTAAAATTTACTAGTACACTAATAACAAATGTAATATCAAGCCTTGCTTGAGTCGGCTGTCTTATAATCACAACCATTTATTTCTTTGGAATATGCAAGCCTTAAAATACTACTCATCTTATTTTTGAGCCCTCTCGCATTCGGGGTAATGCGGTAAATGCTTACCAACTTGTTATGTGTATGGTGCTGTGTATCTATGCTGTGTTGCATCGTGTGGCTAACCTTCTTGGAAGCATCTCGCAGTAGAGTAGGTAGACCGTAAGTTATAAAATTGTATCCATTTCAAACTTTAATCCTTCCTTGCCTAAATACAGAAAGAAGGAATATCAGACGATTACATATGTCCGTGATGATCGAGACCCATCGTATTTGTAAGGCCGTACTGATACAGATGCCGTATCAGTGAATCTGCAGATATTCAGTGTATCGATATCGGCAGGGAATCTGTATTTCTTAACCATTTTTTATAAATGCCACACTTAACATTGCTGTCTGCTGACTAAGGAAGCACAACAAGAAGTCATCCTAAATGAAATCAGTACCGAAATTGAGAACTCTGTGTTCCCTGAAGGCAAGCAACGCAAAGTTCTCGATTCTGATACTGATTTCGTTCAGAATGAATCTTTGCTTGAATCTTCAGCCTGCCACAATTTCGAAAATGAGATCACAACACGAAGTCTTATCTTGAATAAAATTAGTATCGGTATAACAAAATTTGATATTACGCCATTTCGGATCAGTAGAAGTGGTATCGGTACAGTCTTACAGATTTGTTTTAGCACTAAAACTGAAACCGAACCAGAAGAATTTCAAAACCTGTTCTGAACTGCTTTCATAAAAAAAAAGGAATTTTCTAGTCGCCGGCGCGAAAAAATCTACCTGGCCTGTAAATTTCTTGCATTCAGTTCCTGGATGCTTCTTATCCGTTTTGAGGTTTTTCGCTCTTTAGATCTGGCCAGCTGCACAACCCCACCACGCATGTGTCATGCGTGGCCCTCCTGACCGTCATCTATTTTTCTCAAGCTCTCGTCGAAGACGCATCTCTCGTCTCGCAACCATCCTTTGCTCTGAAGACCCTTCTCCTTGTTAGCCCTTCGTTCGAAAGATCACCCTATACCTAGAAGACCCTTCACCGGAAGGAAGATCCTTCGCCTTCTCTCTGACGCAATTTGGCTACCACAATGTACCCGTCGACGACCCGCAAGTCCCCATCTCCACCTGCCAGCCCTCCGCCCAAAGACCCCAGTAACGTAACGCTTCCATCTTCTTCGCCTCAACGTTTGCCATCATCCTTGGCTGAAGGAAATTTTCCATCCCTCCATCGGCATCACCTGTCCCATTCAGCCAGCGCCATCCTTCGCCACCTCTTTCGTCCTCCACTTCGGCCTCCCCTTCGCCTTCGCCACCTGCTAAACAAGTCTACAAGTCTCGTAAATCAACCAGCTTTCTGCAAATGCCATCGGACCTCTCATCAACTTCATCATGTCGCCCTTCTCACCCTGATGTCATCACCAATTTGCCTCAACAGTTATCAGCTAATGAAATACATTAACGTATGGACCGTGCCATCAGGGATTTTAATTACAAAGCAAAACCCTCGGCTCCTGCTCCTCCCTCATCCTCCCACAGCATATCTTTCGTTCAGGAATGGATTTTCTCCTCTGATACCTCAATAAACAGGAAAAGGACACCAGTCACTCTAAACCATCAAAGAAACATCGCTCCGACCTTCCACCCATTGATTTGGAACTGATTTTTCATCGTCCCACTGGTCCATCATCCACTCATCGACTTGACCTCCTTCCCGATGATTTTTTGGATTCCGCATCAGCACTCGAAGAATCTCGTCGCCCTTCACACCAGAATCCCTTCAAGCTGAAAAAGATCAAACAGCCATTCCTCTCTATGATCTTCTCAAAACTGTGGAAGGCATCATTCCTGATGACTTTCTCTACAAACCCAATCTTTCTGCATAACCATTGAAAAACAGGTGCCTTGTTACTGATTCGGTTTTAGTCTTAGTGACAAGAACAACAGGGAATGTGCCAAGGTTGAACAATCTACAACCCTGCTCACCACCCTCCTTCGCACCGGTGGATCTCTCCTAGGCAAAGGCGAACCATTGGAATTGGACAATGAACCACCCTTGCCCACACCCCATCATGAAACCTGGTTCTTTCGTGCTTCTGGCGATGTCACCGCAAATCCCCGGCGCTTCGAAACCTATCAGTAGTCGGAATTTCTGGCCACTGAAGCCAAAATGGAATTTGGAACTGCACTCCTCATTCCTAAAAGACCTGACATTCCCACTGCCGTCCTGAAAGAAACGGACAAGATTCTTCGCCTTGGCCTCAGGGCTACTTCACATGCCGATGTTCTTGCAACTCCCATTAATGCACCATTGTGAAAGACTTGCCATTGAATCCAGCCATCGCATCATGAAACATCTGCACTTCCTCATCTCTGAACTCTTTAAGAAAGCATCCTTCGTCACGTTCCATTCGTTCAATTGGTTGCCAAAGACTTATTCAGCTCAAGTCTTCTCCTTTGTGACATCGCCTTAGACACTACATCGAACCTCAACGCTTCAACCAAACACATTCTTCGTAACCAACCACTCCACGAGTCCGATACATTGTTCAGAAGCCTCATCCGAGATTAGCGCCACACATGGACATATCTTGCAAACCTAAACCACAGGCACCCAAACCTTCATCAAACCAACCCTTCAAGAAGCCTGCAATCTTTGAGAACCACAATTCAATGACCACTCAGATTTCACAAACCTCTCAACCCAAGCCATCATACTCAAACTCCCAGCAAGGCAACAACCGATCCTTTCAGGGCAACCAGTCTTACAAACGTGGCAACAAAAAACGAAACACCACTCCGGACAGATGGAGCAAGCACTCTTCATACAGTAACAAGAGCAGATCTCACAGCATCAATGATGCCCTCTCCAATCTTCTAGTTGGCGACCGGCTTGGGAACAAATCACTTCAGACGAGACAATTCTTTCAATAATCTCCTTCAACTTCCTACCAGCATTCCTTTCAAAACCTCGCCTCACAGCGTTACCCCAATGGGAATTCGCAACAAAACCATCTCCAGTTTTAACTCAAGAGGTAAATCTACTAGCCAATTCCGCAATTCGCCTGTGCCCGGATACTTCCAAGCCTGGCTTTTACAGCTCCATCTTTCTAAGACCAAAGAAATCCGGACGCGAAATAATGATTTTCAATCTCAAACTACTCAATTCATGGACAATGAACAGTGGACAAAAATGGAAACACTGGAATCCATCCGTGTTTCGCTAAAGCCCAAAATGGGCCATTTCCATAGATTTCAAAGATGCCTACCTCCATGTCCTGCTCCATCCAGCCTGTCTTCACGTCTTTCGGTTCTTATACAAAGACAAGGTCTACGAGTTCCAGTGCCTGCCATTTGGGCTAAACGCCGCAACAAGAATTTTCACGTTGGTCCTCAAGCCCATCTTAAGCCACCTTCATCGTCACCAAATCACAGCAAATGCTTTTCTGGAGGACTGGCTCCTCAACAACTTTAACTATCATCAACTTCTTCAAAACATGAATTACACCATGACCCTTCTAAACAAGGTGGGCTTCAGCAGGTATCCGGAAAAAATGCCCCCGGAAAAAACGCCCCCAGGAAAAAACGCCCCCAGGAAAAAAAAACGCCCCTAGGAAAAAATGCCCCTAGGAGTAAAAGCCCCCAAGTAGGGGAAAATGCTACAGTAGTGGTTATCGTAGCTGAGCCTCAGATTTAAGACTGCTCATCTATGCAAACATTAGTTTGCTTCAGACTTAATGCTCCAAGAAATTTATATAAAAAAAAAGTATCTTCGCGTATTTACCCTCCGTTTACAATTCATTTTTAGCTACTTTTTTCCTTAAACTAAACTTCTTGTGCCGTCAAAAACGTGCAGTAAGAGTCAAAATTGTAGTGATTCATCTGTACGAGCATAGTTTGCTTCAAATGACTTACAGCTCCAAGAAGTTTATTTAAATAATATCTTTGCATATTTTCAAAACTCTCCCCGTTTACAATTCACATGCTTAGCTACTTTTTTCCTTAAAATAGACTTCTTTCTCCTTCAAAAAGTATTTATGGATCCAACACACCGTCCCCAATTCTTGAGATCTTCCTATTCTAGACTATCTCCGCGTAATCACCTATAATATATAATTTTAACCTGACTAAGTCGTATCAGTTTTTAAGCAAAACAGCATATCTATTAAGTAAATCAAATACAAATGGAGCGAGTGTGATAAAGCTACAAATTCGCTAGAGTAATCCCTACTGTGGACCCGTGAAATTGCTCACAATTCTAATGTCCTTGTCCAAGTTGCATAGGTTTTAAAGAAAAAATGGTATAGCTTTAAATTAAATCAAATGCAAACGGACAGGGCGTCGTAAATGTACTAATTCGTTAGCGGAATCTCTACTCGGGGCGTGGAATTGCTCACAATTTCAATCTTTTTTTTTAAATAAATTTCTTGGAACCTTTTGAAGCAAACTAATGCTTTTATAGATGAACCAGCTTAATTTTGAACCTTACTACTTAAAGAAGTGTAGTTAAGGAATAGCGTGAACTGGAGATGCAAACCAAAAACCATTTACTTAAGGACATTATTTCTTGGGGGCGTTTTTTTCCTGGGGGCATTTCTTCCTGGGGGCGTTTTTTCCCGGGGGCATTTTGTTGGGGGCATTTTTGTCGGGGGCGTATTTTCCTAGAACCAATTTAAAAAAATCAAGACTCTCCCATACCAACTTTTCACTTTCCTCGAAGTCGAATTCAACCTACAATCTGCAACCGTAAAACCCTCAAGCGAAAGAGAAGACCTTCACCAGCACTGCTATCTTTCCTCCAGTTAAAGAACCACTCCCTCACGTCCCTCAACTCACTCCTAGGGAAAATGGACTTGGTAACCGGACTCATATCCTACTGCAGATGGATGACTCGCCCTTTTCATCACTTCAGAATCGACACTTGGGGCTCATTCCGCTCATCATCAAAAGTCTTCAAACAAACCAACAACAAGTTTCCCTGGGAAAGCCTGCTTTGGTGGACAAACCGACTAAATCTTTCGAACACTAACCCATCCCGGATCTTCATCTTTTGACAGATGCATCCCAAGACTGATGGGGAGGCCACATCCAACATCACAAAGTCTCTGGAACATGGCCACCACAATAGACCACATCAACGAACTAGAAATGAAAGCTAATTACAATGCCATCGCTTACTTTCGGCACCTTGTAGCAGGCAAAATAGTCCAAGTTCAAGCCGGCAACACCACTGCTATTGCTTACATTTGGAAAGAAGGCGGAATCCATTCCAGACGCTTACATCAAATCACGTCAGACATTTTCAAGCTTGGCAAAAGTCTCAACACCATGCTTCAATCTGTACACATACCTGACAACCGGAATGTGATAGTAGACACACTTTGTCGCAATAAACCACCTTCAGGGGAATGGAGAAATCAATCTGTAAATAACTCTTCATCCTATGGGGCAAACCAATGATCGACCTATTTGCCACGAGGCACAATGCCAGGCTTCCCCATTTCATCAGCCCAGTCCCGGATGAACAAGCCTGCGCTGTGGATTAGGGTGCATTGAAAAAAACGAAAGTTATAATAACAAAATTTAATAGCAATAAAAAGTTGCCTTTTATATAGCTTAGTAACAGACCAAAATTTGAATTCAATCGGATAATGTTTTGAGGGTCCACTTTGGCTTCGGAATTTCAGCTATTGGTTTTCGTGCAAAATCGACACTAAGTATAACTAATTCAACTCCCTTACAACTTTAGCTTGTATTTATCACATTCTAAGAGCCGCCCAGTTACATTCTATTTAACTCACTAATACTGCAAAGTTTGGTTACCATCGAACTATATCTTGAGGGTCCACTACGACAATGAAGTTGAAAAAATGCTAAATTTAACCTTTTTATAGTTTTTAATGAATACAAAGTACAGTGAAAAAAGTAAAAGTTGTCGTATTAAAACCTAATAGCAGTAAAAAGTTCCCTTATAGTATATAGATTAGTAACAGTACAAAAGTTCACTCCAATCGGATGATATCTTCAGGGTCCACTCTGGCTTTGAAGTTTGTGTTGTTCAATATAAACTCATACATGAAAATGACGTTTCGTGCTGAATTTTGGCAACAACTCTCACACCTCTAATCTTGCACGAATAAAGCTGTCTCTGGAATCTGGTCAACAGACTGCAGTTGAGGCTTCCTTTACAAGCTTCACGCACCTCTCAAGTGTCTGTATTTGACATGGAAACTTGAATATGTTATAATTTTTAAGTGCAGGAATTTCATCATCCATTAGTAACTCCAGCTCTTCGCGAGACATTTCCATTGCAAGAGGTGGCTCAGTCACAACCACTTTAGACTGTGCCATGGTATCAGGTCTGTGTACATTTTAGCATCAAAGTTCAGAGGTGGTATTTTAAACTCACGAATATGTTGTTGTGTCTTTGATCGAGGCAGGGATGATCCGATGGACTGCAAGTTGTCTTATGTTTTTTTTCGATTATCACATAGCATTCCCAACTATAGATTCTCTGGATGAGCAAAAAGTCTGTTTCTTCGTGTAATTAGGTCGATCAAATAAAAGAATTAAAGATGGTGTGTTCTCAGACTTTTAGAGATACAGTTAAAAAAACTTTACAATGGCTTACTTGTTACCTACACACAAACAAACTGTATCTCCGCCACCTGTCAGAGATTTATATGGACCAACCTCTGTGATTTCGATGGAGTAATAGGCAAAAGATTAAAACTTTGCGATTTGCTACCTATCACCCATTACAGTGCAGTTGAGACCAACCCGCCAGTTACTGTTAATGTGAATTGTAACGCCCTAACTACTGACCAAAAATACTTACCGCAGACATGTCAGGCTGTACCATCTGGTGAATGGTCTAGTAGTCTAGCTGCTCGAGATCTCGGAAAAATCATTCACACAAGGTGGTTAACAACTGCTAATCAGCATCTTCGTCTGTATGTGGCAACTGAAATCCCATCTTAAACCTGCAAATACTGGCTGGCTACACCATGAACGTGTATGCCCCTGTATGGTTTGCAATCAAGTGTAAAACTTCATGTGCGGATGGTGCCAACCATATGTTTAAAACAACTGAATCAACATGGTATCTGACCGAAGACTTAAACGATGTGACGACCCAATTATACACAGAAACAGTTAGTTTCCTTATCAAAAGAATGTATAGTTGGGAATGCTAAGTGATAATCGAAAACACATAAGAGAACTTCAGTCTGTCGGATCATTCAGGCCTCGATCAAAGATACCACAACATATTCGTGAATTACAATACCACCTCTGAACTTTGATGCTAAAGAGTACACAGACCTCATACCATGGCGCAGTTCTAAAGTGGTTGTGACTGAGCCACCTCTTGCAATGGAAATGTCTCGCGAAGAGCTAGAGTTACTAACGGATGGTGAAATTCCTGCACTTAAAAATTCTAACATTATGATTTTTATGATAGTGGACTCTGAAGATGTAATCCGATTGGAGTGAACTTTTGTACTGTTACTAGTTTATATATGAGGGAACTTTTTACTGCTATTAGGCTTTAATACGACAACTTTTACTTTTTTTGCTGTACTTTATATTCATTAAAAACTATAAACAGATTAAATTTAGCATTTTTTCAACTTTATTGTCGTAGTGGACCCTCAAGATATAGTTCGATAGTAACCAAACTTTGCAGTGTTAGTGAGTTAAATAGGATATAACGTTTGTCGGCTCTTAGAACGTGATGATACAAGCTAAAAATGTAAGGGAGTTGAATTAGTTAAAGTGAGCGTCGATTTTGCATGGAAACCAACGGCTGAAATTTCGAAGCCAAAGTGGACCCTCAAAACATTATCCGATTGGAATCAAATTTTGGCCTGTTACTAAGCTATATAAAAGGCAACTTTTTATTGCTATTAAATTTTGTAATTACAATTTTTGATTTTTTCAATGCACCCTACTGTGGATGCCTACCCTTGGAAGAGCCCCTGCGCCTTCCCCCCCCCCTCCCCCCGTTCAAACTACTTCCAACAGTCCTACACAAAATAGAACAAAACCCAAGGCCTCTTCCTCCTAATTGCAGCTCCATGGTTCCCCAGGCTCCTAAACCTCCTCACAGATCAACTAAGAACCTTTCAGATCTGCTAACACAACGAAAAGGAACCAAACGCCACCTGAACCCCTGCATCTTACACCTGCATGGGTGGCTACCATCATTGAACACATCAAAAAGGCAGGAATTTTTGAAGGGCAAGCCACCAGAATTGCCAGCAAGGCAATTAGAGTCCTCAATAACAACCACTGGAGTGTACGACAGTCAATAGAAACAATGTTTCATTGGTGCAACCGAAGGAAGATTAATCCAGTCAATCCCCTGCTCCCGAACTTCTAGTCTTCTAGACTTCCGCATTTCAACGTTACTGAAAACATTCGAAATTGAACACCCTTCAATCCATCGCACTTTTCCCGACTGGGACCTCCCATTGGTACTTGAATCCCTCATGAAGGAACCATACTAACCAATCCAAACCTGCCACATAAATCACCTCACAAGGAAAACGCCTTCTTAACCTCACTCGCCGCTAGCCTTCAATGTAGTGAAATGCAAGCTCTTTCAAGCATCCCCTCATACTGCTTCTTTTTCTACAGCTGCAAATTCATCCATCTGAGGCCTCGTCCAGACTTTCGTGCCAAAACACAAAAATCCTCGGAACCGTCAAAGCCAATCATCATTCCAGCACTCACAAACGTCATTGGCGAGGAACCCGAAAGAACACTGCCACGTCCGCGTCTTACGCTATTACATCAAGCATACAGCTGATTTTGAGTTCTGCAAGGATCGACTTCAACTATTCTTGCCATTCTCCAAAGGAACTAACATCACTTCGACATCCATGATCGCAAACTGGTTCAAGAAGGTCATTCACAAAGCCTATGATGACCAGAACATCAACTGCACTGACAACAACATCAGGCACTGCATGAGAACTCGGGGCACTTTCAACCTCTAGGGCATTCCACAACCAAGTCTCCACTGCCGAAACTCATCAAGCCGCATTAGGCTATGGAGAAGTCAAACTGTCTTCACAAGTCACTACTTCAGGCACATGACAAGACAGGAAAATGGACTACATCGTTTGGGTTCTATTGTGACAGCCAGATGTGTTGTTCAATCCCCCTTAAGCACTTAATACATAAACGAAGACCTCTGGAAGACCTGCTCGGCTCAGAAGACCTCCAGAAGACGGAAACAGACCTCATCTCTCACAAAATGGTCCTTTCTCTAACAAAACGGCCCTTTTCAGGGCCACCACGTTTTACAAATGAGAACTGATAATCCTGCTTCTGTTTATTTTTTTTTAAATAAAGTACAAAGTTTGTTAACTTTGGGGGGGGGGGGGAGCTATCCGGGAACTCTTCATGTGGTGTCCATCACCATTTATTGATGAGGTCAATTGTAAATGCCAGAAATTGACAGGTAGAAGATTTTTAACTCCGGTGACTAGAAATACCTAATTTTTCCCTGGTAAAAATTGATTTCTATCGCCTTAACAAAAAATATACTACCTGTCATGTAAAACCCACCCTACCTCCCCTCTTGAGTCACCACCATGCAGGGCCAGGCCAAGGTCATCGAATCTGGCGGGGCGAAGCGTAATTTGACGTCCCCTGACGAAAAATAACAAACTTTGGGAGAGCTAACTAGTTAGACTGAACAAATTCTTCTAAGGGAAGCTGGGGAACTTTGGGGTTAAGTTGGGGTTAAGAGGCTTAATAAAAAGGCTTACTTTAGGGTGGGGGGAAAATAGCCTAACCAAAATTGGGCCTACTAGAGGCCCAACTGCCAAAAAAAATCCCCTAACTACAAAACCTAGCAGGGGTTGAGGGAGGAACAGCCAGTTGGCTGGCCCGAAGGCTTTCTGATTTTCCATGCTGGTCCCCTTGCTTAAATACATTTTGGTAACCCCTGACAACCACGAAATGGCCAGGGTATTATGGGTAATAGAACGTTCTAGAAGGTTCTTTAGGCAGGAACCGGAAATATAAGATTAGACACGCAAGACTAAGATTGGCCATTGGCCCCAGCAAACATGCAAATAAACAAAATTTGCGACATACTCCACCACCCGCACGAAGCTCTGAAAATTACTCCTCGCAAATCTTGTTTCTAAACTTAACACTAGAGCATATATATTTTTATAACATTCTAACCATGTTCAATTTTTATTTCAAACAGTTGTCTGTAAAGCTGCAACTGAAACACACATACATACATAAACGCACATGTCACTACTACGATAGCTGTAAACAAATCTGCTCCCAAATAAACATGAGAAAACTACTACTATGGCCCAAGATTACAGTCCCATACCAAGACAACTCTCTCTCAAGATCACTACACAATACCCTCATGCAAGGGACTAAAAGATACGATACCCTCATTCAAGGGACTACAAAATACGATACCCTCATTCAAGGGACTACAAAATAAGATACCCTCATTCAAGGGACTAAAAGAAGTATAATACCCTCATTCAAGGGACTACGAAATACGATACGACTCCCACAAACAGACTACAGTTGGCATATGCTCCATGCTTTCGAGTACAGACTTACAACCGCAATTTAAATGAACCTCGAAATAACGAAATGATCTGGTTTAAGACAACTGAAACTAAATTAACTCACCAAAACTCGACACACCTCGCATAAATTAAGTTAGTTCTGAAAGCCGAAAATTAGGTTGATTTATGGGGAAAAACCCCTTTGGGGAAAAAAACCGTCGCAACAATATTGCTCTTCTTGAGCAAGCCCAACTATTGTTCCGTAGAACAACAAAAGTGAAATTGCCATAAGGCAACCAAACGCTAAGTAAATGTTCCCTCTGCACTATAACACACCCAGAACTCTACAGTAAGCCTTACAGCCAAACTAAGCCTTGAATAAAAAAACGTTTGAAGTAAAACTGGTTTTATTTTACCCCATTGGTCCAAAAAGCCAAAAATCCAAAATAGGCCTAAAAATAGGCTTAACGTTCTAAACCCTAAAAACGGATTCCTTGACCCTTCTGCATATGCCTACCAAATTTCGGCAAGATCTGAACACGTTAGGCTTAACTAGTGGCATAGGCCTAACTAAATAATGGAACTTAAGACCCAGGCTTAGCCATTGCTCGGCTTACCCACATTTCACGTTAAGCTCCCAAAAAACCTAAAACGGGCCTAACTGACTTCTAAACAAGAGAACTCTAACTTGGGCCTAACCAAATTCGCAGCAAACTCTAAAGGGAACCCCACCAGCCTTACTCCTGGTGTTTGGCACCATGACGAAAAATAACAAACTTTGGGAGAGCTAACTAATTAGGCTGAACAAATTCTTCTAAGGGAAGCTGGGGAACTTCAGGGTTAAGTTAGGGTTAAGAGGCTTAATAAAAAGGCTTACTGTAGGTTGGAGGAAAATAGCCTAACCAAAATTGGGCCTATTAGAGGCCTAACAGCCAAAAAATCCCCCTAACTAGGAGGCCTAGCAGGTTGAGGGAGGAGCAGTCAGTTGGCTGGCCCGAAGGCTTTCTGATTTTCCATGCTGGCCCCCTTGCTTAAATACGTTTTGGTAACCGCGACATGGCCAGAGTATTATGGGTAATAGAAAGTTCTAGAAGGTTCTAGAGGCAGGAACCGTAAATATAAGATTAGACACACAAGACTAAGATTGGCCATTGGCCCCAGCAAACATGCAAGTAAACAAGATTTGTGACACCCCTTGTCAGGTTTGGTGCCCCCCCCCCAAAAAAAAAATACAGATTTAATAGTACATCTAAAGTTTCACTCTTCATATTTTCCAGCACTGAGAGTAGTATGGTATCACCGAAAATTTATTTAGTATAAGGATCAGTTAGGTTGTCTAACAATGACAATGCTAAATTTCGGTGTACCTAGCTGTCTCGTAACTGATTCAATGCTATTTGAGATTTCAGTCTGTAACAGTTCCAATGCAATTCGAGTTTGACGATTTCAAATTTTCCCTGTAACAGATTTCAATGCTAGAAGTTTCTTTAGTATGACGTTGTGCGCAGATTAGTATGGGAGTATGGAGTTGTTGTGTGCACGCTAGCATGGGACAGCCCCATGTTTCTTTAGTATGACGTTGTTGTGTGCAGATTAGTATGGGAATATGGAGTTGTTGTGTGCACGATAGTATGGGAGTGCAAAGTTGTTGCGTACATGAGTGGTCCAATGCTAGAAGTTTTTAGTATGTCATGTTGTGCACACGTTAGTATGGGAAGCCTACGGGAGTTGTTCGTCGTTTGCGTGCAAGCATCTTCATTTGTGTTTTTTTCTGAAAGAGAAAACTTTGGTGACTGTTTACAGACTGAAAGAGAAAAACCTTATTTCATTGACGATAGTTCTGTCTTCATTCTGAAAGAGAAAGCTTTTGGTGGTTCATTTGGGCGATAGTTATATCTTGTTTTTTAGTATTACAATATCGTATGCATTGGCTAGTCTTCATCTGTACTTTTTTTGACTGAGTGATAGTTATGTCTTGATCCCGATCGCAGACTCTTACCGCAGGCAGGCCTGACTCCTTCTTCTCATTTGACCTTCGTACGAGAAGGGGGGTAGAGCGCAAACTCTTCCCTCACAAGTGTTTGCCAAAAGGCAAAACGTGTGGAGTAGGGATACCTCTTTTGGAGATAACCCTCTCAACGCGAGCGCGCGCGAAAAGGACGTTGGCTCAGAGTTCCCAGGCTCCTAGTCGAACCACACTTTTCTCCGCTTTTCCTACGGGAGGGCCGTGTAGGATTGAGGAAGATGACAGTGTCCTTACGTGGTCCTTTTTTTTTCATATTTTATTACGCACTGTGTGTAAGTTGGAGTTTATCCTCCAACAACAAAAACATACAGCTGGAGTGAGGCCCCAGAGCTAGGACAAAAAGCTGGAGTGAGGCTCCAGAACTATAAGTCATTACACAATATTATGGGTACAAAAGCTGGAGTGAGGCTCCAGAACTAAACCCGCTACATAATACTAAAAAAAAATCCGTCACAAAAGCTGGAGTAATGCTCTAGAAACTAGATTACGGTTATATAATGCTAAATAAGAGGGAATGGCAAAAAAAAAGAGACTTCCCGACTAACACCTCTCTCTCTCTCTCTTCCCTCAGCGAGTAAGGCTTTACACGTTTGTTGACAGTCGGCGTCGACGAAAAGCTCAGCCGTGTTCAATTTGAAATGTTTCTTTACGAATCTAACGACTCGTCGGTCATTAGCGTCTTTCGTCATGCGATTAAACTTATCTAGAACGCGACTCATGGACAGTCCGTTCGCCTTATGGTATAGAAAGTAGAGACAATACTGTCCGCATATGACGCTGCAAGGCCCCTGCAAGCTCGTGAGGTAGAGTTTTTCTTGAGGAAACGCAAAATGTGAATGTTTCGTGGTTTTAACCCGTAACTGTCAAAATAGTCCACGCTTGCTGTCCTTCTGTCGAAATAGGCGGCGACCCACTGACTGCCAGGTTTCGTCGCAGGGTCCAGGTTGATGATGTAAGCTTCTCGGGTAGGTGTCTCGGGCAACTGGTCGGAAGCGTACACTCCGCCGAAACGTGGTCCGAGCTTGCTGTGGCGTCTGGCCGCACTTCTCAGTTTGTGAGTCTGCATGGTTTTTCTCTCAGTGTTCGTACAGCACGTTTTTGGACTGATCAATCTCGAGAACTGTTTGATGGACCATGTACATCACCAAGTTGACGGTTTCGACGAGCGCTTGCTTGAACGTCACGTCAACTCTGAGTGCTCCCTGCTTTATAAGGTTGTAGTGGCACTGGCCGTGGCTTTTGTCGGAGGTCAAGTCGAAGGTGTACAGACAATTGCCCAGAGGATAGTCGGCGTATGGGAGACGGGGCGCCGAGTCGGAAGTGAGTTTGTCGAGTGCCTGGAAGAGGAAATAATAGTTTCTCACGTACAAGTCGTCGGTATAATCTGGTTTGTAGGGAATGGCCGGAATCGTTCTTCCATCCACTTGCAAGGCGAGGTAGTTGACGTTATAGTGGTGGAAATTAAACGGGTTTGCGCCGTAAGCCCCGTTGAAAGCGTTGTTCGAGACAAAACCCAGCAGGCAGAAGGAGGGCAGGTTTCCAAGCACGACCTCCACTCGACGGATGGGGTACTTGGCTGTATTGGTCTTGAGGGCCTCCGCGAAGCCCATGAGTACCGAGGGGGATGGTACGACTCGTCGAACGTAGAGGACGGCACTCGTGATGTTGACGCGATAGTTGGCCCCAACCTCCGTACTCATCGGGCAGAAGGCATCCTTGCTTCTGGTGAGTTTCAGCCTCAGGTCGACGTTGTTGAGTAGCAGTTGGTCCTGTTGGAAGAGGTCGCAATGGGGTCTGCCGTAGAGATCAATCACCTTGCTGGTTTTGACTTGGCCGTTGCGGTATTTAAAACCGAGGTTCTTCCCAGCGTCCGAGATGTCAGCCTCATCGAAGGATCCGGGGGTGTCCTTCTTCCACAACTACGTCGAAAGATGACTGTTTTCGGCATCACCACAGTAGCTCAACAGAGTCTCGAGCTAGCTACGGTTGGCGTACCCATTGTCGGAATTGGATATTTGTTTACCACTCACTTCGCAGTCGCACTGGGAAAATAGAGAGTGTAGGAGTAGATTCACGGGCGCTACGGCATTAGCAGCGGTCAACGTCGTCGATGTCCTCTTGACAACCTTACATCGGATGTGGAGATAAGACTGGCTCAGGTCCAGCAGACAGTGGTTAGAGTGGCTAGAGGATGGTAGGCCACTAAGGTATCGTCGTTCACGGTAACCTGCACCGGGGGCACGGAGAACACTTCCAATTCTTCTTTGGTGCAGGGCACCGAATCTCTGTCCGGCTTCATCAACATGGCGACCTCTGAATGAAACTTTTTCGAGGTGAAGGGTCTATTTCTAGTCGAAAAAGTTTGCCTTACTTCTCGGAAGAAGGCGTGAAGGGGCTTTGCGGCATCGTACTAGGGCAACCAAACCGCGGCGACGTTTCCTTCCTGACTGGCCTTTCTTTCGACGACAACACTTCTTCCTCCCCTTTCGACTTGTTCCAGACTGTCCTCCCGTCGCTACCGTAATGGCGTCTCGTTCAGCCGCGTTCCACCTGCTTCTGGCAGCTTCCTTAAAGGAGGTCCCCCTGAACATCTTCGAAAAGTTTGGAGCCACTTCTCAGCGCGTACCTTCCTACTCCGAAAAGAGTGTTTTTAATAAAAGGGAGAGCTGACCTGAACACACCACTCAGGAAATCGCCGAAACCCGATCCACGCTGTATGCGGCCGCCAGAAAAGTAACGGGCCCCACCTATCTGGTTTCTCGAACAATAGTGGCCGACGCATACCCAAGTGTCTAATCCTACGTAGGGGGGTCCGCATTTTTGCTTCACGTCCGATCCCTCGTCCCTTCTGGGAATAAATGATGATCGGAACTTAACGACGCCTCATTAAATAGGCAAAAGCAAGTTGAAAGGTTTCTTTTTAGCTGTCGGGTAATGTTTTTTGAGAAGGGCCTCAATCCCGCTTATGAAAAACCCACCCCTCTGTCTTTTAGCCCTCGTCCTTCTCTTAACCTTCCCCCCCTTTCTCTTTCGACGGGCCATGATGATCAGGGACGTCTTCTAAAGTGTAACGTTACGCTAACCTCCCCCGACCTGAATGGCACTTTTTCCCCCAGGTCCGACATTAAATACACTCTTACCGTTTCAAAATTGCGCCTAGCGAGAGGTCGATAATAAGGTTTGGTGAAAATCTCGTGCGTTTTATTCCCCCCATTTATTCTAACTACTCGAAGCAGAGGAGCCAGAACATCTCCCACTACGGTCTCGTTCACGATATCGCTGTATACAAAAATACTATTCAGAACTTCTTTCAAACCAAGTCCAGCCCTACCCACTTTGAAAGATGTAATAAATTTGTCGGGGCCGTCTGGAGGAAAACCGAGGATCTTGGTCAGTTTTTCTTCGAGCAAGAGACCCATTATTTCTACGGAAGTGTTACGTTTGTCGGGGGACAACACTTGGATGGGCATGATGACGGTAGCCACGTTCGTTCCCGGGTTGTAATCAAAATGAGGGTACTGTTCGACATCGATCCTATCTCGCATAAGACGATTCAGTTTGGCCACGAGCTCCTCTCCTCTACTGTAATATCCTTTGGGTAGATAGCCGGTCACGGTCGAGAGAAGAGAAATGTAGGACAACCACCAACTCCCATCGTTGAATTGGTTGTTGATAAACTCTATGGGCACGGGCCTTCCCCCCTTCTTAGGATGGTCTCCCATGAGGATGTCGTAATAACTCTCTTTGAACACGTTGTCTTTTCTCTCCCATCCTAAAAACACGGACAGGTTGTAAGAGAGGCACAGTCTGGCCCCCGTACGGAGTTTGTTGACGATGGTGACGAGACGAGTGCTCTCGTCATAGCAGAGCTGGATGACCGGCTGCGCGAGCGTCTTGACTACCCAATAGTTGAGAAACTTTATAACGTTTTGCATTTTGTAATTCATCAGGTCTAGCCCCACAATGTTGACGTCCTGCGGCAACCTCCTATCCCCAACCTCCAATTTCACTTTTGTGATCTCCTCATCGTCAACGACGGCGGCCGCCGCTTCGGTTTCCGCGAAGGCGTCAATATCGAACCTGGGAAACTTGACGTAGGTGCGCGTCCCTAGCTGGAATTTCAGTTCGATCGAATCCATCACGTTGCTCCAGTTCCTAGTAAATTGCACCTCGGCGAGGCCCACGTCCCAGTCACCCGTCAGGCTCACTCTCTGAGCCAGTTTGGTGGTGTAGTCGTTCAGGGCGTTATTGGGAAACAGGTCAAGACTGGCATTCGCCGGCAGAGTCATGTAGAAAGAATCTCCCTCCATCTTACAGTTTCTTCAAATCTCTGGCGGGGATCCAACGGTTGATCCAATTCGTAACTCTCGAATTGAACGTAGTACTTTTTCTTGCGTCCTTTTCCCCTCGTTTTCAGGACCTTGTCTACCCGATGGTAGTCCACGCCTTCGTTTTTAACCACTTTCTAAAGCTCGTGGAGGTAGTATCGCCCTTTGATGATTTTCCCCTCGTAGTCTTTCAGTTTCGCCGTAACCTGCCCCAATCCTCCTTTGGGTACCAGGACGTGGGTTACGAAAAATATCTCTCTGGACCACATGCCTCGGTAAGCTTAGTCGAACTTGCCCTTCGCGATGGATATTCTAACTTTGTCTCCCACGGCCAGAGGGACGTTTTTCTTGATGACGGTCTTCCTAGCCATGGCATGGCCCAGCTTCTTCAAGTCACCGCCGTAGATTTTGCGCCACAACCGTTTGTGGTTTTTGTGAGTGACGTCGTTGGGGGCCATTTTTGTTCTGGAGTGCATGCTCTTGTTGTAGGTGTCCACGATCTTTTGAATCATGGGCACGTACTCCAGGGTCCCCTTGGTGGTAAAGTGTTTGTGAAAGAGACTCTTCAAAAGGCGTTGAAAGCGCACAATCTTCGATGACTTGACGTTTTCGTTCTCGGTGGTGTAGAACTCGATACCAAGGTCCTTGAAGAGATCGTGGACCCCTCGTGCTCGAAATTCAACGCTCTTGTCCGAAGTGAGAAAACTAAGAGTAAAAGGCATGCGCTCAAACATCTTCTCGAAAGTGCCGACCATTTCGGCCGCCGACTTTGTCTTCAACATTTCCAGCCAGACCTTGCGACTGAACCCGTCCATGCAGGTGAGAATGTACCTGTACGGCTCGTTGTAACGTTTCAGGCTGTTCATGTCACTGAAGTCGCATTCCATGTGGCTACCCACTCCTCCCGTAATGATCTTGTTCCTGGGGAATCTGTACCTGACCGTTTTGTGAATGGTGTGAGCATCCTGACGCTCCAACCACTCCTTGATGCGATCGAGATCGTATTTCTTTCCGTCCTTCTTGGCTCTGGCCAACAGTTTGCACGCTGTGCCGTAACTGGAGGCTTCGCCCAGATCGTCGTAGTAGATCTTGTTCAGGTATTGCTCCATAGCTTCCAGTCTTGGGGATGTTTGGCCCTGGTCCTCCTACGCAGTACGGGTGTGGAATAGATGGGTGTCCTTTTCTTCTTCTCTTCCTTCTTGACCAGCGTTACGGGAGAGAGCACGAACGGTGACAGGATAGGAGGAGAGAGGCTACCAGACGCGCCACTCAGCAAGGTGGTGGTCGAGGCGGTGGTTGTGGCTGCTGTAGGGGTAGTGATAGCGGTGCTGGCGGCGGCGGCCGTATCCTAAACTGTTGCACGAAAGCGTCCTTCTCTTGCTCCAATTGTCTTATGAACTTCGCCTTGTAGTCGAGGGGGAGAATGTCGTTTTCCAGGATGGCGTCGATCTGACTCTGTATGGCGACTAGTTTACCGTAGAGAGCTCCTTCGGACTGGTACTGAGACCCGTGAGGCTGAGCGGCCAATGCCAGTGTGGTGTTCTCCATCGGCCGGCGACTCATTTTATATTCGTCTTCGGGCAGGGGCAGACTCATTTTCTTCCTCCTCCTCCTCTTAGGACTTGTTGAACAATCCCCCCAAGAGGGATAAAGCCGTAGGGACGAGGAATTGGATGAACCCTCCCGACTGTACCAGAGCCCTCTTTCTGGCTTTAAATGACGCTTTCTTGGAGCCGATGAGTCTGATGTTTCTTGTATCTTTTCAACTTGGTCCTGGCTGTCGTACTGACGAGAAGTCGATTGTTGAGGAGGTTCAAGGCAATTTCGGACAGGCAGTCGATCTGAGTCCTTGTCGGCGTTTTTCAGTAAACCGCTCACTGCCGCTTGTTGATCTTGCACAACGTCTGTAGCAGAGCGCTGTGCTTGCGTACCCTTTCCATCTCGCGTCCTCAGAGGGAATAAACGATGCAGGGTGCTTCGTCGGGAAATATACTCGTCCTGAGTCTCGTCGTGTCGTGGGACTTGGAGTGCAGGTCCACCAACAGGTATCCGAAATCCTTTAGACAATGGCGTTCTCGTAGGCCTCCATAAGTCGTTTGGTCTTGCCGGGGTAGACTTGCGAGGTGAAAGTGGTTATCTGGCGCTTGTCTGTCAGGTTGCGCAACAGGACGTAATACTGACTGTTGAGAGCTATCGTCCGCTGGTTCCTGCCCTGACAGTACAGATTCTGCGTCAAGTAACAGATGCTGAACTTGTTGTGGTGTCCGAACGAGTGAACCAGTCGGACATGTCGCAACCCGCGTTGCTCATGTTCTGCATCTAGTCGTCCAGCACTAGCAATTTCTCTACCGAGGCGTTGTAGCGCTCGGGTGGCATGGGAAGTCCCTTGTGAAATCGAATCTTGTCCCTGTACTTCTCCATCCACAACTGGTAGTTGTTGTAACACCAATGGATTTGCTCGATTTTGATATCCGTCATCTCGTCCAAGTGGTCGATGAGTTTGAGAGTCCAGCTCGTTTTGCCCGAAGAAGTGGGGCCGGAAACGATAGCATTGAACGGCGTTCTAAAGTGGCGAAAACCTTCAACGACGATGGCCATTGCAATAGGAGGACTGACAGAGAGAGAGAAAAAGAGAGTGAGAGAAGGAGTATTGAGAGAATGGATAGTAGTATTGAGAAGGAGAGGACATCGGTCCGAATGAGCTACCTTACCCACCCTCGTATACTTTTAACGTCTCACCCACCCCCATCTCCCCAGGGGGGGGGGGGCTGCCGCGCGCGTGCTCCGGCGATGCTCTTCCGGCGAAGAGCGTCATTGTAGGTAAGGGTTGTTAAAGTAATAGAAATAAAAGTATTCCAGAGTGACTTCTACGATGGGAGAGATGCGGTAGATGATTTCCCATGGGCTCATCGAGCGATCTCGTAATCGCCGAGTTTCAAGAGCAAGAGGCACCATTCCCTAGTGGAATAAGACAGACAGTGGTCGCGAGAGGCATCGCAAATGGTAATAATATGTGGGGTAGACTTTGGACTATCTTTTTCTAGAAAGGGGTAGAGCTCGTACCTGTGCAGGGAAGCTAGCACGGCATCATCCCCACTCGTTCCATTGTTGACCGGCACGGCGCCCAAACAAATCTCGGCCCAGTTGTGGCAGGAGGAGGAGGAGGAAGGGGTCTGTTGGGCAGTACGGCTACGAAATTCAAAATTAAAAAGAGGACGAAAATAAAATGTCTACACAGCTTGACGTAAGGATGTTGATTGAAGCGGTCTACGCTAACGTTAACAGTTGCCATGTCGGAGGGTGAAGGACGAGTGACTGACGGTCGGGAAGCCTCGTATATTTATATAAGTTCCCTCAGAAAAAGTTCTAGAAATAAAATAATGAAACAGAAAATTTAATGGGGGGAAGGCGAACGTACGTCTTCGTCGGGGACTATTCTTTTAGTAAAAGTCAGAATGTAAGACTTGTCTTTGCAGAGTGGTCTACGAGGAAAAGTGAACTTATAATGAGTAATAGTACGATGTTGCATGCTCAGTAAGAAACCCGGTTCCATAGCTGCGGTGAAACAAGGTCTGGTAGGAGCGGTGCCGTTGTGTTTCATGGTGATGGTTTTACGGCCCAAACACAAGACAACTACCGGAGCGTCCCGATCGAGCCCCTCGGTAAAATTGAAGCTAAACCACGGCTTGTAGTCGAAACCCGTGAGGTATTTTTCCACCTTCACGTGATTGAAATAGTATAAAGTCAGTTTGCCCATGTAATCTCTCACATTTTGTAGCAGGGGTGTCATGGGCAGCACGTTTTCTCCAGTCGTTCTGCCATCCCCGTAGCTGGCAGCCAAGTACAGGATTGGGTAGTAGTGAGGGCCCACGTTGACAGTGTTAGGGCCCGAGAAGACGGTTTCGTCGTCCAACAGTCCTATTAAGCGGCAAACCTGCTGTTTGTTGACCGCTCTTTTCACCAGGCTGAGATCGGCATCTTCCAAATAACGAAACGTCACTGACATTTTATTAAAGATGTCGGAACTGGAACTTGCCGCCATCTTAAGCTGCGGGGGGGGGGGGAAGAGAAAAAACAGAAAACAAAAAAGTTTTTAAGAAAGAATACATTCTTCTTCCCCCTCGGCAAAACCTAAAGGTCCGGGGTTTGGGTTTTTGACAGTATCGTTAGTGGGTGCGAATACAACGTCAACGTCAAAAAACAGAAAACAAAAAAGTTTTTAAGAAAGAATACATTCTTCTTCCCCCTCGGCAAAACCTAAAGGTCCGGGGTTTGGGTTTTTGACGGTATCGTTAGTGGGTGCGAATACAACGTCAACGGCTGACTCCCCCCGACCAATCGACGAGCAGTTTATGGGAAAATGTAAATATTGGTTGCACGAAAATACTTCGCCGGGCCGAATCACCGCGTCCTCCCAAGCCGAACCATCGAGCTCGCCGTAACACTAAACAGTTCCAAAACTTTAACGGTTTCATCGTGCCTCAGTATGGAATACCACTAGGCCGGGTCCTCCCATTCCTTCCCCTTGTTTATAGCCTTTCTCAGTCTAAGCCTAGGTGGGAGCACGTGCTTCTTCCTGTATAAAATAGAAAAATGGAATTCACCTTTTTTGTTGGGGGGGGGAAGAGATGAGTTATAGACTGGCCACTTTTAATCCCTTTTCTATTTTGAGCTCGTTAGTAGAGACAGTGCAGGGGTAAGGATCGGGATTTTTTACCGGGATTGGTGTGGTAATTTAAACACTACGTCGATGGCGGGAACTGTTCTGTACTCGAAGTTGGGGAAAAGTCGAAAAAACCGTCGCAGGAAAAAATTTCGGCAGGAAATATCTCAACTTTACGCCATTCAACCTCTCCTCTTTTACTATACACGACGGTACGAGGCTTTCGCCCTAATGCTAAAGCAGCAAAAGTGGGCGACCTGTAGGCATGCATGTCTAAATGCTGGGCGTACTTGGTGACGTGACAAAACTGAAAATCCTCCTTGAAAACATGTTTTATCCCATTATGGATTTTCCTAACGTGTTTAGGCCAATTTTCTCTTCCTGTATAACAAGCTTGAAGTCGCTGCCCGTCGCGAGAAGAATACGGGAATGGAATATCATCCTGCCATTCCGTCTTTCCTTCAATAATGTTGTAATTCGACAAGCCTCTTCCGTATCGAATAGCTTGTAAACCTTAAGACAGCCATCTCCCCGATTCCTGTCGAACCATTTAGCTTCGGAGACCATTAGGAAAGGAGTGGCTATTAACCGTCTCTAAAACAAACAAAAGAGAAAGCAAAACATAACCTGAGATCTCTTCTCTCTCTTAAGAGCCGTCTCTCCCCTCTAAAAAGATAAACAGGATGCAATGTGTAAAGGTGCTCTATAAAGTTACCTTTGGGAGTCATTCGAAACTAACTCGCCTATTGGTGGAACGGTTTGAAATTCGACTGGACCTTTAATGTAAACAAAATATGGGTTGAGAGAAAAGAACTTCATACCGTCTACTCCTCACTGAAGCCTGACTATACAGTTGTTCCCCCGCACCTCTCTTCACTTTTTTTTTTAATTTTGATACTATTTGGGATGACGCCAATGTGGAGAATAATTATCGTCGTACTAATGCCATGCTTGGCAGTAACAATTTTACTGGGAGCCCTCATCTTCTGGCTATTGACCACCCCCCCCCTCCCTCACCTCTTCCAACAGCGATGGTGAGGAACACTACATTGTGGATGGAGAGGAGCGACTTGCCGTCCCTCCAACTCACGACGGGGGCGCCCTCGAGTATGTCAACTTTCTACGAAGCGCCCCCTCCCCTCCATCCACAATAACAGCCTCTACTATCGTCACTTCTCCTTCTCTCCAAACATCAACGAGATCTACTGTCATTCTTCTACCACGAACGCCGGCGAGGACTACTATCATCACTGCTACTACTGCTACTACTACTAAGCCTTCCACCATGCCGCCTTCAACCACCCTTTTGCCCACTTCGCCAGCACCAACGCTTCCCTTCCTTCACTCTACAATACCAGTAGTAACAA